>LBNU01024896.1:81185-157438 GCA_014162995.1 Artemisia annua | reverse complement strand
AGTGAGGTAGGAACTTATAGAGTTAGGGAATTGAACGCACTCCCTACGACTTGTTAGGAATACACCCGTCATCCACGCAAACTCAACATACTAATTACATGGTAAAAGATAGTTAGGGAGTAATGAAATCTAAGTAAACACTATTCCCCACCACTGATTTTCTCCAAAACCAAAAAATACAAAAATATAAGTAGCTTAGAAGTAGATAACTTGGGTTAGTTGACTAGCAACTAATTCCGCCCTATCCTCCAAAACCAGAGATTTTACTGCTTTCATAAAAATATAAAAATACAAAAAGAATCTTCTTCCACCCTTAGACCTAGATTAGAGTAGCTTTTAGCCTAACGAACACTATTCCCTGCGAGAGAACGATCAATCCCCCGGTACTTGCCACTACACTATACTACATCGGTCAGGTACACTGCCTGGTGGGGATTGCAAGCTTCTCGAGATCCCTCGAGAGGTAAAACGTAGTGCGTGTTGCAATCCACGCACATCATGCTCTGATGAATTTGAATCAGAAGATATGTATATAATATTCATGGTGTAATTTGGGTGTAAAAGTGGTTATTCTATGGTTGATTGTGATTAAAGTATGATTTGAGAGGTATTTATAACTGATTGGGCTTTTAAGACGTTTTATGAAGCGTCAGTTCCAAAAGGTGGGAGTGGATGACAGCCTGTTATTGTTACTGTGGATTGACCGTGGGATTCTACGGATTGACTTATCAATCTGCTGATGGGTAAAAAGTGAGTTTATTTTGGGTAAGTTATAAAGTCAAAATTAGTCAAACGATTCTCTAAAGATTCGTTGTCAACTAACCCCCACGATTATTGGTAACTTCCTCATATAACCAATCGTGTGTACCCACTCCAAAATAACTGAATCCCATTCGTTATAAATTCAAACCCATTTCTAACCTCTCAAGATCATTTCTTTCTCATAATTTCACTATGGCAAACCTTGTGTTTAAAAGTGAACATAACCTAATTGCTTTTCTGGGTAAACTTAAAGGAAAAGAAGAGTTTGAACCGATGGTAGATATCTTGAAACGGTCTAATCTTCACTTTGCTCTGACACATTGTCCGGATCTAGTGTATGAATCTTTGGTCACACAATTTTGGAATTCGGCTGTGGTAGCAGAAGCTGAGACTGAAATTGTTGCTTGGATTGATGGGAAAAAGTATGTGGTCACTGAGTCATTGATCCGCAGCAAACTTCAATTAAAAGATGCGGATGGTGAATATCATGAAGATAAGTCTGTGATACTTCCAGCGTTGAGAGCTATTGGTTATCAAGGGGATGGCAAGGTGTGGTACAAGAAGCTCTTTTGCCCAAAATGGAAGTTTCTGGTGCATACCTTGTTGAAGTGCATGAGTAATAAGACAGGAGGTCTGGATCAATTTTCTACTCATGTAGCGTGTGCTGTTGCTAATATCTCCAAGGGTACCAATTTTAATTTTTCTAGATATATTTTTAGGGCCATGATTAGTAATATTCAGGCTGTTAAAAATAAATTTTATATGTACCCTAGGTTTCTTCAAATCATTATAGGTATTGAAACAGTAGATAGAACACACACCTGTTAATGAAATAACTTCTAAAGCGTTTTCAAACATGGAGAGTGGTTTTTCTGGCACCCATTGGCCTCTACCTCCAGCCATGTTGCCCACTGGTGACAATGCTGTTGCAGCTGAAGGTGGTAATCCACCTAGTCCTCATGCTGCTGAAGGTGATATTCCACCTATTCCTGAAACTACTGATGCAAATGCATCCGCAGCTAAGGATGCTGCTGGTACATCACATGCTGCTGAGGCTTCAACCTCATTGGCTGCTGATGAACAGCAGGTGGTTTCTCCTAGGCCTATTGCTCCTGATGAGCATTCTACTGATCCTCTGGAACAAGCCACTAATGCTGGTGAAGGATCTGCTGACCATAGGAATGTAGGACAGACACCCATTACTGACCAATTTGGTGACCTAGATGAGTTCTTTGACACATTTGCTACTGAACCTAATACTGAGACACCAATATTCAATGCACCTCAGACTTCTAGCCCAGCTAGAGAGGTCTTGATTGATACCACCACTACTGGTGATGATGTTCATATGTCTCCTAACATGTCCAATGAAGCTCCACAAACCTCTGGTAAACCAGATGGTATAGCTGAGGACCCCATTTCACTAACCAATGTCTATGAGTTGTTAAACAGGTATGTTGTACAAGTTAGTGACTTGGAAAGAGAGTTAAAGCAGACCAAAACAAATCTTGGGGGTCAAATAAGTGAACTGACAGAGAGAGTCAAGGTTTTGGAAGCTCAACTGGGGAACACAAAGAAAAGAAAATTTGTGGTTGATTCAGAGGATGAGTTGGAGGTTCCTGCTGAGACTGCAACAAAGGGATCTGCCTCTCTTGATCCTCTTCATATGTTGGCTGACGCTACAGAGGTTGCACTCTCTCCATCTCCAAAACCTGCAACTGCTGACACTCCTAAGGTGATGAGTCCAAGTATAGGTCCAAAAGAGCAATCTGGTACTGCTGATGCAGATGTTCAATTCATGGATATTGATCATGCTGATAGTCCTGTCAAGTTGTCTTCTCTTACTCATCTTGACACTTCTGACTATGTTTCTGCATCTGCTGAGCCTGCAAAGCCTTCTTCTCCAAAGATTCATGATGCTGCATCTCATGCTGCTGATAAGCTGTTTGAAGCTACTGAACAAGCTCAAATTCCTGTGGTAGATCAGGATCTTGGTACAGATGAGATTACTAAGGAGGAAGTACTTGCCCAAGAGAGACTTTTTGCAATACATGAGGAGTTTCAGAAGAGTCAGGCTTTGGCTGAACAAGAACAGGCAAAGCTAAATGCAGAGGTTGAAAGAGTACAGGCTACTTATGTGTCTACCTTACCACCAGAAAGAAGAAAAGAGCTGGATGTCATGGCAGCTGAGTTTGATGAGAATGACTGGATGAATATTGGAGCTCAAATTGCTTCCAATGCTTCTCTTACTAGGGATCTAATGGGTGATAATGCTACCACTGATGACATTGTTGCTTTGCTAAGGAAGAAGAAAAAAGAAGAGGATGCAAAGAAAACCAAAGCTAAATTGGCTAAACCTCCTACTCAAGCTGAAATCACTCATACTATGAGAGTGGTGGTGAAAAATATGAGTCCAGCTGTGTTTAATTCTGGATGGAGTAAAGCCAAGGTTTGGAATATGCCTCATGAGAAACTGGTGCGAGCTTATAACTACATTATGTCTATAAGCCAGAAGAGTTCTGTTCAGCAAACACTTGAGGAACCACCTTCTAAAAGGCTGAAGTCTACACATGAGACTCCTGCTGATACACCTCATTCTGCTGAATCTTCTGGTCTATCTGCTAAGGGAAAGGCTCCTATGGTTCATACAGGACCAGTTACTAGGCAAAGAACAAAGAAGCAAATTATGGAGGATCTATTAAGTGAGGAAGCTATTCAGAAGATGCTGGAAAATGACAAGGCTGATCTTGCTAGGGCTATTCAGATGTTCCTGCTGGAGCATCTGCAGATGTTCCTGCTGACCCTTCAGTACCTGACTCAACTCAAGTTAAATCTGAGCCAGATACTACTGATGCATCTTCTACTGCCACAAGAAGGAAGACTCAGGGTAGGAAGAGACCTCCTACTAGTTTGGTTACTCCTTTAGATGCTTCAGAATATATTGAGGTTGAGGAAGATGATGGTGAAGATCCTATTCCTCATGTTCCTTTGTTTAGTTGGGAGGTTCAACCAGTTCAATACAAGGAGCAGGACATCAATGTTATCCACAGAGCAGATGGGACAGTTAAATATTTCTCTTTTCTGAGTGAAATATTAACTTTTATGGATAGACAGGATCTGCTGAAGTTGTATTCTTGGGTTACCAACTTTTATAAGAACAAACAACCTACTGGGAGTGGTATGTATTTGAAAGGGGATTTGACTGTGTTGTTTGATTCAAATTTTCATCTTAGTAGAGGCTTTGATGTTTAGATGGGACAGTCAAGATGGGAGGTTTCTAATTGGAAATTTTATCCTCTACCTAATGTTCATGTGTTGTCTACTGATGCTGGCAAGGTTCTCTACATGTGTGCTGAGATTACCTATCCCATCTCTCTAAGGATTTTAAATCAAATGTTGGAGATGAAGCTGCTTGTTCCTTGTGATGTGTGTGGCAATGACATGACTCATGCTGAGTAATTGGTTAAAGCTATAAGGAGCAGTATTCAGTTCAAAATGGGTATGAAAGCACAACATGGAGTCACCATTGATACTTCTTTGGGGTAATTGTTGTATATTTTTATCTTTATTTCTTAGTTAAAAAAATGTGTTTTATTGTACTAACAGTTTGCAGATTTGTTGTATAATTACTCTATTGATGGTTTTCAACTCAACTGATGTGACTTGTGTCCATCAAAGAGTTGGCTAGTCCAAAGGGTACAGCTTTGGTAAAGACACATCAAATCTGTTGATAGCTGTAATGGTTTGCTCAAAACCATAGGGTACTCATCTCACCCATGCTTAATTGCTGAGAGTTGAATGGTCATCAATTCACCATGGATCTTATTCTATGAAAATCCTAAGAATTGACTAGCCCATAAGTATATGGCTTGTGGTAAAGGCAGTGGAAATCCATATTGGTTATCAATTCACCAAGGGTGTTTCCTTTAAGAATTGGCTAGTCCTGAGCAAACGGCTACAGGTAAAGACAACTCAAATCCGTTTATAGTTGATGATTTACTAAAAATCATATGGTTATCAGTGTACCATGGTTTTTGAACTTAAACATTTGGCTACTCTAGTAGTGATGGCTATTGGTAAAGAGATATCAAATCCATTATTTTCAATGATTCACCTCTCATAGGAGTTTACACACCTGGATGTGATGAGAATAGTATGAAACTTATCTGGTTTGATGTATCTAATGTCATATGTTGCTACAAAGATTGGTGTTTCAAGCTTATTCATCATAGAGATGTTATCTTTTTGGTTCTTTGCTGTTGATGTTTGAAGACAATCCTCTATCAATTTTTGTGATTACTGATCTATCAAGGAATCTTGAACTTAACTCTGTCAAATTCAAGATTAGGGGAGGATTGTTGGGAATTCTGCTAAGTAAGAATTCTACTGATGGTTACTACTGATGGAATCTGCTGAAGACACAGATTCTGCTGAAGATATGATACTGCTGAAGACATAGTTTCAGCATTTTTAGTTTCTGCGGACTTAGTAAAACCGCGCATTATGTAATATAGTTAGGATATGCATGAGTTATATTAGGAAAAGATAATGCATATCATTTAAAGTTTATAGAATATACGTTTCTTGAGAAACGGTTTAGGTTAGGGTTCCTTCTCTATAAAAGGAACACAAGTTTATGTTCTATAAAACGAACATATTTACAAGTTATCAATATATAATCCATAGAGGATTAAACGTTCTTAGTATTCATTGTTTATGTTTGTATTTGTTTTCCGCATTAGAATACAAGGTTTGGAGATTCTCTATTAGAGTGTTTGTGATTACATAGACACTGCTAACGATCAACGAGAGCTAAAAGATCTATCAAGGATACATAGATTCAACAGGAAGGGTCCGGAAATGTCTATACCCCATTTGTAGAAAGGCCATGGCGCCGTTATCGGTGTAAGTTCATGTTGTGGTCGGCGTGGGATTGGTCTGTGAACTTGGCAATCGCTACACTTGCGTACCAAGTCACGTGCATCTCGGTGCATTGTGGGCCAGTAGTATCCTGACCTTAGTGCTCGTGCCACAACAGACCGTGGTCCTGAGTGCATGTTGCATGAACCAGCGTGGATTTCTCGGAGTACGTAATCTGCTTGGAGGGGTCCTACACACCTGAGCCATGGTTTCAAGAATGAGCGTCTATATAAGACACCATCTCTGAGTTCAAACCTATGCGCTGTGCGCCGTATTCGTCGAGCTTCCGTTTTCTCATGGGTAATATGCCTTTGCTGATGAAGTCCACGATAGGGGTCATCCATGTAGGGCCCTCTTCTTCTATAACCGTGGACACTTCAATCTCGGTAATTGATTTGTCCTTTAGGATTTCTACCAATACCTGTTTTGACAGATGTGCGAAGCTTGTAGATGCAATCTTACTCAATGCGTCTGCTTTCTTGTTTTCCCCTCTAGGAACTTGCTTGATTGTGAATCTGTCAAATCCTTGGATTAAGGATTTTGTCTTTTCAAGATATTGGATCATGTTTTCCTCCTTAGCTTCGTATTCCCCGGACACTTGATTGGCCACTAAACGGGAATCTACATTTGCTTCTAGGTTGCGTACACCCATTCGTGTTGCAATTCGTAGTCCAGCGATTAGGGCTTCATATTCTGCCTCGTTGTTCGTGGCAGTGAATTCAAAGCGCAGGGCATATGTGAACTCCATTCCTTCTGGATTAGTGAGGATGAGGCCTGCGCCTGAGCCATCAACGCATGACGATCCGTCCGTAAACAGGATCCATGGTTCTTGTAACTCCACCTTGGGTGGTTGAGTTATATCCTCGCTATCTGGTTTTTCAATAATGAAATCCGCGAGTATCTGCCCTTTGACTGCGGTGCGTGGTCTATAGGAGATGTTGTGCTCTCCTAGCAGTACACTCCACTTCTGCAATCGCCCTGACGCGTCAGGTTTGGAGATTACTTGCTTGATGGGTTGGTCTGTGATTACCGCGATAGGGTGCGCTTGAAAGTATCTGCGCAGCCTCTTGGCTGCAAATACTAGCGCTAGGACTAGCTTTTCCATCGGGCTGTAGTTAATCTCCGTCTTTTTGAGCGCCTTGCTTACGAAGTACACAGGAGTTTGTACTGCGTTTCTGTCTGTCAACAGTACTGCACTGACGGCCCCGTGAGTTGCAGATAAGTACATTATCAACTCTTCCCCTGGTTGAGGTGCGACTAGTTTGGGGAGCGCCGCTATTGTTTGTTTAAGCTGTTGAAATGCCTCCTCCGCTTCGGTAGTCCAGCGAAAGTCACTCTTTTTTGTGCACTTCTTGAGTGTTTTAAACAACGGTAATGACTTGTCCGCTGACTTAGATAGGAATCTGTTCAGGCCGGCCAATTTTCCGTTCAGGGATTGTACTTCCTTGAGTGTTCGTGGCGAAGGGAGTTGTATGACCGCTTCAGTCTTTTCAGGGCATGGCTTGATGCCATCAGGTTCTATTAAGTATCCCAAGAACATGCCTTCTGTAGCGCCAAAAGTGCATTTCTTAGGATTTAGCTTCATGTTGATCCGTCGTAGTGTTTTGAATGTTTCTTCAATGTCACGCACTACTTCGTCTTCGGTATGGCTTTTTATGACCAAGTCATCAACATATACTTCCAGGTTGCGACCCACTTGCTTTTCGAATGCATTGTCTACCAATCGCTGGTAGGTGGCTCCTGCATTCTTCAACCCAAAAGGCATCTTTGTGTAACAAAAGACACCTTGACTTGTGTGGAAAGCTGTTTTTTCCTCGTCTTCCTTGGCCATTTGGATCTGGTGGTATCCTTTGTATGCGTCTAGGAAGCATTTAAAAGGATATCCACATAAGGATTCTACCTTCCAATCTATCTCGGGTAGTGGGTAGCAGTCCTGTGGGCATGCTTTGTTGAGGTCTGTGAAGTCCACGCACATTCTCCAGCTGCCGTCGCTCTTTTTTACCATGACTGGGTTAGACAACCAATCGTGGTAATATACCTCTCGCATAATGCCTGCGTCCACAAGCTTATGTACCTCCTCCAGGATGGCTTTCGCGCGTTCTGGAGCTTGACCGCGCTTCTTTTGCCTTACCGACGGGTATCCTTGTCGGATTTGTAGCTTGTGCTCTGAGATTGACCGAGGCACACCGGTCATATGCTTTGGTTCCCACGCGAAAACATCCAGGTTTTTCTGTAGGAGCGCGCACACGGCTGCTTTCCCTTTTTCTGACAGCGAACCTCCCAACGATACCTGTTGTTCAGGATAGTCGGGGTGAATTGCTACTTTTAAGTTTGGTGCTTTGGGTGCGCCGTGTTCTTTAGCCGCTGTGGTTTCGCCTGTAACTGTGTTACATTCCTCAGGAGGCAGAGCGTGGTTGTAGAGAGTAACAATGCCGCCTTTTACTGGAAATTTCAGCATTCCGTGTGCTGTGGATGGCACTGCGCGGAGCGCTGATATTCCCGATCTTCCAATGATGCCATTGTATGGCGATGGAGATCTAATGACCATGAAGTTCATCCACGCCTTGGTGGAGTGCTCTTTATTGCCGACTTCTACGAGCATGCGTAGTTGTCCTATTGGCCATATCTTCTCTCCTGTGAAGCCTGTTAGAGATGTCGCAGCTGGAATTAGCTGATTTTGAATCTCTTGTTTTAGCCTTTTGAAACAATGTTCGTACATTATTTCAGCTGATGCCCCTCCGTCCACGTACATACGGTGGATATCGTGTCCCCCCGCATGTATTTCAATGGTGAGTGGTTCTGCTACCGCGTTGTCCGCGGTCAACTTTGGGAAGGAGATCTCATCGTTAGGGGAGAACCTTTGGCTAACCTTTTGTTTGACTTTGCGCTGCCATGATTGTATCATGTAAATTGTGTCCGCCTTGTCCTTAGGTGGTTCTTTTTTATCCCCGGTTCTTTGCTTATCCTTCCCTTCTTTGATGTTTTTGACTAGGTGGTCCATCCTACCTTCTTTTACTAATTTATCAATTAGTTGGCGAAGCTGGACGCACTCGTTCGTTGTGTGGCCTTTCTGTCCATGGTAGTCGCAGTAACCATTCCCTATGCGCTTTCCTTCTGGGGTGCGCATTGGTGGAGGTTTGGGGAAATTTGCTCCCTCTGTTGCGAATATCTCTCTAGGAGTTTTTGTCAGCGGGGTATACTTGTCGTTACCCCGTGTACCTCCATCATTGCGATAGCCTTTGTTGCGATTGCCGCCATGGTCATTGGATTGTCTCCTTGACTGTTCCTGCGGCCTGTAGTTAGAATATGCTTTCTTACTGTCCGCGACGGCGGCTTCTCCTTGAACGAAAGACCTTGTACGCTTCACCAGTTCGTCGAATGTTTGGGGGACTTTATCATTTAATTTTTTGATAAGGTCTTGGTTGGTGATCCCATTCATGAATCCTGAAATTTTTAGTATTTCAGGACATGCCTTAATGTGTAGGCATTCGTCTTTGAAGCGCTCCATGAAGGCGCTCGTAGACTCCCCTTGGCGTTGTTTGATCCTAGCCAATTCTACTGGGTCCTTAGCGTACTTCTTTCTTTGTGTGAAGTTCAAGCGGAATGCTTTCCGCAACTCTTCATACCCTTTTATACTTCTTCGTGGAAGTTTGCTAAACCAAGTTCGCGCGTTCCCTACCAACGTGGAGTTAAACATATGGCACCACACAGGTTGTGGCCAGTTTTCGATGCCAGCAGCGGATTCGAAAATTTTTAGGTGATCATCGGGGTCACCCGTTCCATCATATGTTTTGACATTGGAAGGCATGCGCCTTTTCTTGTTGTCTGAATAATCGCTGATGCGCTTTGAGAACGCACCAACCTTTTGGCGACGCCAAGGAAGGGATATGTCATCATCCTCTTCCTCGCGACGTCTTCCTCTGGACTTCCAGTGTCCGGTATCGCTATCCTCGTTGTCCGAGGAGCTGTCTGAGGGAGAGTCGTTTCTTCTGCGGCGCTTGCGCCGTTTTTCCTCGGGGCCTGAGCTTGAGAAGCTTTCGTTAGGGGATACCCGTCCACCTAGTCTGTCGTGGATTCTCCTAGATCTAGAAGATCCCTCACTTGGTGAGTGCTGTCGCCCCAACCTGTCGTGGACTCTGCGACCACCCAATCTGGTGTGGACGCTAGTTCGCCTCTCACTATCTCCTTGTTCCTCCGAGTACTGTGAGTTTGACGGCGTGCCGAGCCTAGTTCGAACACTGGCGCGCCTCTTGTTATTGTCGCGCTCTTCATAGCGCGGTGGGGAGGTTCCATTGAAGTCGAGCCGACTCCTTAACCTTCTCCTGGCCTCCTCTTGCAGGAGTGTGTTCAATGTCTCAAAATTTTGTGATACAAGATTTTTTAACATTGTTTCTTGAGCATCTTCCTCCAGCGCGGGAATACCATCTTCCAAATTGAGCCTCCTCTCGCGATCAGGCGCGTTTGGTGGCACTGTGTTGTCCACAGCAGTTGCTACTTGGTGGGGGGTAGCAAAGAGAGTGCGCTGGAGATCCTCGATGTTTGGGACTACCGTAGTAGTCTGAGTAGTTGCAGCGGGTACTTCCACCGATGGGAGAATCGTGGTGGTTTCTACTTCTTGGCGGCCAGGCGCACTGGTTGTCCCAGTGGTTTTCCTAGGAGGCACATCAGGGTAGTTCCTCCTTGGAGAGTCACCACGCATCTTATCCAACTGCGGAGTTCCCTTGGATGAATTTTTGTGTTTCGTCATTCTAGTCCTTAGTGTTGGGTCCCACGGATGGCGCCACTTGTTGATACAAAAGTTGGGCGTTCCTTGTTTAGGTTCCTTTCCTCGTATCAATTGATTGATATTGCTTGAGACCTGCGCACTAAGAAAGCAACAAACACCGTTAGGCTTATCGAGGGATTGTCTCCCCCGATAATCCTCCGGCGTGAGAGTAAGTAATCGTGTTTTAGGGTTGTGAAGAGTTAGGGTTTGTAAGTCGTACCTTTGCAAGAGCTAGGGTGCCCTCTATATATAGACACGAAATCCTTGTTGGTTTCGTGTTCCTCAAACCTTGGTGTATCCCGCGTATCGCGGGTATTTGATATACATCCTATAATTAGGAGATATCGCTTATTCACATTCCTAAATATTTATTGGGCTTGGGCCTCATGGGCCAAAGCCATATAATTGGTAGTCCAATTATTATTAAACTGGCCCACGCGTAGTGGGCTTACGTATTGGTATTGTTTACCAAACGGGTTCATGACCCGGTGTAGACTATACGTCATCAAGAGACATACAGATTGGATTGATCAAATGATTACACAAGTGTCACAAGTAACCAAGAATTCGACACCAACAAGTACTTAACACCCCCTGTTCTGATTCGTTCACCCCTGTAAATGGCTCTGGATCACGTATTACTTCGAACTTAACTTAGTGGAAATTGGTTATATATTGGAGAGTTCAAATGCTTGCAAATGAGCTCTATTTATAGGCATTCTGATATGCGAAGTACGGCGCACATGCTTTGTGAGTGCGGCGCACTTTCTTATTTTCTTGGCGCCAAATCTTCATAAATGTAGAGGAAGTACGGCGCATTTTATTTGTAAAACCGACACACTTTTATTTAATATTATATATTGACTTCCTTTGACCGAGAGGAAAGTGCGGCGCACAAGACTGGAAAACCGGCGCACTTGGCTTGCATGAAAAGCTAATCATGGAAGAATTCTTATTTATTTACTTCAAGTGGCGAAATACTAGGTTTTGAGATGTATCATGCTCAGATCATCCGAGAGCGAACCTGCATTCATTTTATGCTATTAAGTACCAAAAGTTCACATCAAATGATCATAAAACATATAGTATAATGCTCAAGGAATATGTATAATTAGAGCGTTATCAGGGCTATATACATAGTACTCTTATAGTCGAGAGTACTTTTCTTTATTATCTTGGTAAATAAAGATCACATATTTGCATGACAATTTTTATTTATACACATAAGGCAAACATGCCGATTGTGGGTGTGCCTTTGTTCATTTTTCAGAAACGAAATTTCCGTAGGTTGCTAATATGCCATGTCTACGGGATAAGGCGCCCTTTCATGTCTGCTAAGATATACGTTCCGGTGCATTTGATGTCCGTTACTTGGTAAGGCCCCTCCCAGTTTGGGTCTAGCTTCTTTTGTCCTTCTTGCCTGCTTGCCTCATTTCCCCTTAAAACGAAGTCTCCGATTTTAAGGTGGTTGTGCTTCACTTTATTGTTGTAAAATTTTTCTGTTTGTATTTTGTATCTTGCACTTTGCAATGAGGCTAACTCTCGTCGTTCTTCAAGTAAATCAAGGTTGAGGTGAAGGTTCATTTCATTCGTTGTTGGGTCAACGTTGCTGATTCAATAA
Organism: Artemisia annua; assembly: GCA_014162995.1. Lineage (NCBI taxonomy): Eukaryota > Viridiplantae > Streptophyta > Magnoliopsida > Asterales > Asteraceae > Artemisia > Artemisia annua. The sequence goes on along the minus strand of LBNU01024896.1, from coordinate 145,370 downwards.
GTTGACAAACCGATTTTTGGTGGTAAAACAACCTCTGAGCCATAGACCAGACTGAAAGGTGTGCATCCATTTCCTGCACGAGCCGTTGTTCGATATGCCCAAAGAACATTTGGCAATTCTTCAACCCATTGTCCTTTAGCTTTATCGAGTCTTGTCTTTAGACCTTGCAGTATGGTCCGATTAGTGACCTCAGTTTATCCGTTTGCCTGTAGGTGGGCGACCGATGTGAAGTTTTGCTTGATCTTAAGTTCCTCACACCATTCTCGAAAAGGGTTACTAGCAAATTGTTTCTCGTTATCGCTAATGATTATTCCCGGAATACCAAAGCGACAAACAATGTTGCGCCACACAAACTGTAGCATCTTTTTGCCAGTTATAGTTGCTACTGGCTCGGCTTCTACCCATTTGGTAAAATAGTCGATTGTGACTACCAGGAATTTGATTCGTCCCGGAGCCTCCGGGAATGGTCCTACTATGTCGATCCCCCATTGGTAGAAAGGCCAGGGGCTTGAGATGCTTGTAAGTTCACATTGCGGCTGGCGTATTGTCGGAGCATGTTGTTGGCACTTGCGACATGTCTCTACAATTTTTGTAGCATCCTGATACATTGTAGGCCAATAATATCCAAGTCTTGTTGCCTTTTGAGCGATGCTTCGTGCTCCTGCATGTGAACTACACGACCCGAAGTGGGCTTCGCGTAAGACATAACTTGCTTGTTCAGGACCAACACATCTCAACCACGGGGTTAGGTATCCTTTCCTGTAAAGCACATCATGTTTAAGTGAATACTGTGGTGCTTTAATCTTTATTTTCCTTGCTTCTGTTGGGTCATATGGTAGGGTTCCAGTTTTTAAGTAATTTACAATCGGATCCATCCAGGTAGGACCTGGTTCTCGACTGAGCTAACGGGTTTGGCGTCTATACTTCTGTGCGGGACAATCTCGACCAAGACACTTTTTGTCAAATGGGCAAAAGAAAAGGATGCTAATCTACTTAAAGTATCCATGCGTTTATTTTTTGACCACGGGATTGTGTTATTGTGAAGTTGTGAAAACGCTTTTGCAATCCTTGAACTTTGGATAAATACCTTTTCATTATCTCTTCCCTAGCCTCATATAACCCCTTCACTTTGTTTGCAATTAACAGAGAGTCGGTGTATGCATCCAGCCATTGAGCTTCCATCTGAATGGCGAGTTCTAGTCCTGCCACAAGGGCTTCATATTCAGCTTCGTTATTAGAAGTTCTAAAGTTGAATCGAAGAGCGTAGGTTATCTCTGGCCGTTAAGGTCAGTTAAGATTAACCTAGCTCCAGATCCTTCTACGCTGGATGCGTCATCCGTGAATAGTGTCCAAGTAGGCGGGTTGTCTTTTTTTGACGTACTAATGACATCTTCCACATTAGACTTGTCGATCGTAAGGGATTCTGCCAAGAAGTCTGCAAGGATCTGACCCTTTATTGCTGAACGAGGCTTGTATATTATCTCATGCTCTCCCAGCTCGATGGCCCATTTAGCTAAACGCCCCGAGTTTTCGAGCTTCATCAGGACTTGTTTGATCGGTTGATCGGTTATGACACATATTGTGTGTGCTTGAAAGTAACGGCGCAACCGTTGTGCCGCGTGTACTAAGGCGGGAGCTACTTTCTCGAGATTGGGATAATTAACTTATGCTCCTTGCAAGCTCTACTAACGAAGTATATTGGCTTTTGCACGTTCCCCTTGTGTGCTAAAAGAACTGCACTTATTGCTTCGGTAGCTGCTGCTAGATAGAGGATGAGTATCTCCCCGGGCTTTGGCACTGTTAGTGCTGGAAAAGACTGTAGATGGTTCTTTAACTCCTGGAAGGCTGCCTCTGCTTCAGGGCTCCATTGGAAATCTTTTTTGTTGAGACAACCTTTGAGTGTTTAAAAGAATGCTAGTGATCTTTCCGCGGATTTTGCTAGGAAGCGTCCAAGTGCTGCTAGTTTGCCATTGAGTGCTTGGACCTCACGTAAAGTTCGTGGGGAGGCCATATTGATTATGGCTTGAATTTTTTTCGGGTTTGCTTGGATCCCTTCATTGGTTATCATGTATCCTAGGAATTTTCCTGTTTTCCACTCCGAATGTGCATTTCTTCGGGTTGAATTTCATGTTCGCCTTACAGAGCGTGTCGAACGTTTCAGAAATGTCTGATATTAAGTTTCCTTTATTCTTGCTTTTTATTACCATATCATCGACATAAATTTCAATGTTTCTAACAGTTGACTAGCGAACATGTTGTCCAGTAGTCGTTGATAGGTAGCTCCAGCATCCTTTAGCCCGAACGACATCTTTTCATAGCAGAATGTCACTTACTCCGTGTGAAAAAACGTCTTTTATTCGTCTTCTTTGGCCATGCGTATTTAATGGTAGCCTTTGTACGCATCTAGGAAACATTTTAACTTGAACCCCTCCAAGGATTCTATCTTCTAGTCTATTTCAGGTAGTGGGTAGCTGTCTTTCGGGCAAGCCTTGTTCAGGCTTGTGAAGTCAATGCACATACGCCATGTTCTATCAGGTTACCATTACGGGGTTGGAGACCCATCTGGGTAGAAAACTGCTTTAAGGATTCGTGCTTCGACTAACTTGGATACTTCTGCTGTAATCGCCCCACTTCGTTCTTTTGCAATGGGTCGCCTTTTTTGCCACACGGGAACGCTCGCGGGTGGATGTTGAGCTTGTGTTCTGCGAGCTCTCTTGGGATTCCTGTCATATCTGCGGGTGTCCATGCAAAAATATCTTTGTTAGAACGTAAGAGTTTGTAAAGTTGTTCCTTTAGCATCTTCGGAAGGTTGGCTGCGATTGCCAATGTTTGGTCTGGGTACGTGTCATTTACAATAATACGTTCTACATTGTCAGCGTCATTGGCTTCATCGGGGCGATCTCTTTTTCGAGAAATCTGATTGCAACTATTTGATTGGAATCTTTCACCCTTTATTATGGCAATGCCTTTTTGCTTTTGGAATTTCATTAAGGCATGTAGGGTAGAGGCGACCGCGCCAAGTTGCATCATCCCTGGACGTCCTAGGATGATATTGTAAGGTGAGGGAGCTCTTATAATCATAAAGTTTATCATTACCATTTTCCGATATGACCGCGATAGTCGTATAAAGTGACCGGTAAGGTGATAAGCCCTATAGGCCATGTCATCTGACCAGCGAATCCGATGAGTGGAGATGTCGGAGGTCGTATTGCCTCCTTTTCTTCTGATGTGAGTTGTTCTAAGCAATGTTCGTACATGATTTCAGCGAAGCTTCCTCCATCCACGTAGATTCTGTGGATTTGCGTTGTTCCTACATCTGCCGTGATAATCAGAGGGTTATCCCCTGTGCAATGTTCTGGGATTGGGTCATCTTCAGAGAATGTGATGTTTGGAAACGAGACCTTTGATCTCTCTACATATGTGTTTGCAACTCGGATCATGTGTATCTCATTAATTTATAGACAACCAAGTGTTAGCTCTGGCGGAAACGGCGGCACCCTCAGAAGGGTTACGCCCGTGTTCCCTCAGGGTTCCGCCAGAACTGACATGTCCAAACTTGCACACAAAGTAAATCCCTCCAAGACAAACAAGGTCACATCAATCTATATCATGCATTAACTCAATGAGAAGTACTTCCAAAGTTGTGTAAGAACCAAAGATGGTCAAACACACAAACTTACTATAAGTGCACATTGATGAGATGTGACACTTTCTTTTTATGGAAGTAAAGACTAAGTTATGACACACAAGGTTACATCAACTTATGTATTGACTCAATGTGGAATACTTCCAAAAGTGTGTAAGAACCAAAGATGGTCAAACACATAAACTTTCTATTAATGTGATGTGACAATTTCTTTTTAAAGAAATAAAAACTATGTTTATGTTTAAAAAGAAATGTTAAGTGTAGTTTATACAAGACTTAAAACTAAAGTGATGAATTACTTATAAACTAAAGTTTGTACTTTGTCATTAACAAAACTTAGCAAAGATCGTAAAATATAAATAACGTTTTTAGGCGATATTTGTATTAACAATCTCCCCCTTTTTGTTGATGACAAAATGTAAACTTTATTTATAAGTAAGTCACTATGTTTAGTGTTAAGTCTCATAAAGTTTAAAACTTGTTTTACGAAAATTCTAAAAAGAAGTGAAAAAGTTAGAAATGAAAACAAGTCAAACTTCTCCCCCTTTTTGTCAAAACAAAAAGAAGAGTAGCGTAGCGGAACTTATGCACGTGCTCCCCCTTGGACAATACTCACCCTAATAGGAGTGCCAAGATAGGAGACATGGATTTTGAACCTACAAAGAAAAAGGTTAGTTGCAATTCACATGCTCCCCCTAGAATATTACTCCCCTAACTCGGAGTATCAAGGATGAAGTCATGGATTATGAACCTACAAAAGAGAGGTTAATTGCCGCACAAAACAAGTACAGAACATGTTGTGAAGCCTAATGATGCAACTCTCATACTCCCCCTTTAATGTTACTCCCTAACTCGGAGTATCAAGGAAGGGAGACATGAGTTATTTTCCTACAAAAGAAGGTTAGTGTCAANCTAGGATGATATTGTAAGGTGAGGGAGCTCTTATAATCATAAAGTTTATCATTACCATTTTCCGATATGACCGCGATAGTCGTATAAAGTGACCGGTAAGGTGATAAGCCCTATAGGCCATGTCATCTGACCAGCGAATCCGATGAGTGGAGATGTCGGAGGTCGTATTGCCTCCTTTTCTTCTGATGTGAGTTGTTCTAAGCAATGTTCGTACATGATTTCAGCGAAGCTTCCTCCATCCACGTAGATTCTGTGGATTTGCGTTGTTCCTACATCTGCCGTGATAATCAGAGGGTTATCCCCTGTGCAATGTTCTGGGATTGGGTCATCTTCAGAGAATGTGATGTTTGGAAACGAGACCTTTGATCTCTCTACATATGTGTTTGCAACTCGGATCATGTGTATCTCATTTTTCGGTCTGGCATCGGCGTCCGCCTTCCTCCATTCTATCTGTGGGTCGCCTGTGTCTTTATTCCCTGATGATTGATTACCTTGGCTGTTGTTATGAATTTTGGCTCCTTTGGCCAAGTGGGCCAAACGACCCTTTCGAACACAAGCTTCGATCTCTTTTTGAAGATCTATGCAATCGTTGGTGTTGTGACCGTGATCTTCGTGGAACTCACAGTATTTTGTCCGATCCCTTTTGTTAGCGGGGGAGAACATTTTTGGCGGTGGTCGGAGCATGGCTCTTCCTTCAGAGGTGACCAGTATTTCTGCAGGGGATTTTATTAATGGAGTGAAAGTGTCGAGGGGAGCCCTATGGCTTTCCATATGTCTACTGGCCGACCTGGAGACGTGCTTATCTTTTTGCCTTCGCGGGAGGTCTTTATATATCGTGTGTTGTTTCGTCTCACGGCGGGGCTCTCGAAGACGATTCTCATTATTAGCGTCTTCGGCTCGTATGAAGTTGTGGGTTTGTGTAAACAAATCTTCCAGCGATGTCAGTGGCTTTGCGATCAAGTCTTTGAACAAGCGTCCGGGGCGCAGTCCGCTAATGAATGCTCCCGATACCATGACATCGAACCGATCGGCCATATGCAAGGTTTCCTTGCTGAATCTGGCCACGTAATCTTTTAGCGATTCATCAGGTCTTTGACGTATACCGAGGATCTCTGCTTGGGTCTTCTGGAACCTTCGTTGTTGCAAGAAGTTTGCCCTGAACTTATCCCTTAATTGGTGGAAGCCATTAATGCTTCCTGGCGTGAGGTTGTCATACCAAAATCTCGCTGCCCCGGATAGTGTGATGTGAAAAAATCTACACCATGCAGGTTCCGGGAGCTTGTGCACGTCCATCGTTCCCATAAAGACAGTCAGGTGGTCATCTGGGTCTGTCGTGCCATCATATGCGCGCAGGTTGGTAGTCACTTTGATATCGTCTGGCATGTCATAGTCTCGGATTCGTTTGGTAAATGAGGAGGCTACCAGATCGCGCGCGTCCCTGTCTGATTCCTTAAATACGAAGGGCTCATGATAGAAATCATTATTCATCGTTGGTTTCTATTTACCTGTATTGGTGAGGGGTGTTGCTCTGACAGCGTCCCGACTTTTGGAGGGGTCTCCATTGTCACTTTCAACGAAAGGATTTTCTTTGGCTTTTCCTTGTTGCACGTCGTCTGAATCTGAGTTCCATGGTTCTATAATAGGAGGATCTGCGTTTGTAAACGCTGGCGGTGTTGGAACGTCTTTAAGCTTTCGGGTGAAGGCTTTGTACATGGCGTTCATTCGATCAAAATTATGGACCACAAATTGCATAATTGGGTCCTCTAGATCTGGTTCTAATATCGTGTCGCTGGGTCCCCCCGTTTCATGGGTGATGGGTGTGGGCTTGGCGTTAGGTTCGCCTAAATCACCCGTTGCTCCTTGAGCAGGAGTTTGAAGAGGATCATCTCCACTCATGGATATGATTTCGTCGTTGCTAGCCGGGTAGCAGTATGGGTTGTTTTGGTTTTATTTCGAAGAAATATGTACGGGTCCCACGGATGGCGCCAATTGATGATACGTAAAATTACAGGTTCTTCTTAAGCCACTTTAACCTTACCCCACAAGTGCATACCATGAATTTACCATCATTCTAGAACATCGGTGACTTTATAAAAGATTATATGGTTATAATGATATTACGTCGAATGGTACGAAAGATTATTAATATTTTCTCGGGTGGCGATTCCCCTCAGGTAACTTCATAGTATCTATGTAGTTTTACGCCACGTTTCCGAGTTGGGATCAAATGATTTTGTTGGGAAGAGTTGTAGCTCATTTGGGATATTTTCCCTATATGTGCGATAACACTTCCATATAGTATTTTTTTAGAGTTATCCCTCTATATGTTTTGACACATTTCTCTAGTACACCAAAGATACTTGTAGAAAAGGAAGAAGTTTTTCATTTGAGTTCTCTGCTTCTTTCGTTCAAGATGCATGCTATTTATAGCATGAAAATAGGAGAGTTGTAAGCAAATGGATTATCATATTCGAATAATATCCCTGCCATATCTTTGCCACTTGCTATTTGAGATCCATTTAAGATATCACATCTCTGCATATTTTTGCTACTTGCTATTTGAGATTCACTTAGCTGCAACTTGAGATATTCTTCTAGAAGAAGGTTTTATTTGAGCAAATATCATGTATAGCTCATCATATGCCACATTCCTTTAGTTGGAAGTGAGTAATTTTGTTGGAAGGAGTATAGGTCGTTTGAGATATTTTTCTTGTATTCATGCTTATGTGTTAATAGCAATAGGAAGGGAGTTAAATAGAAGAATTGAAGTGTTTGTAGGTTGTACTCCGATAGTCTCATATGCCTCTTATTTATAGCGAACTAGCAAGGGATGGTAGCAACTAGTGAGGGAATCACATATTTTCATATCCAAAGGGAATTCTTTCTTCTAAGGTGTAATATCATAAATATTATATTTGGGTATACTCTGTTAAACTGCTTTAATAATTACTAATGAGATTTTTATAAGTAAAAATAACTACTAAGTATGTGGTAACCAGTAACATATTGAAAGACATACCACATTTTGATTGTTTACTTATTCAGTGGCATCCTAATGAAGATTACAAGTAAAGTAACATTGATGTTAAACTATGGAAAGTAAATAACAACAGATAACATGTTATCATTAACATCAACTAAATACAAAAATGTCACTTTTACAAACAGAATATGGTTGATTCTAAACTAAATAGTAAATACTATAAATTACAGTTTACAACAAACAACAAAAGATGTGATACAATCCTAGAACCTCAAAAGATTTGAAGATTATACATAGAACTGAAGTGAGAGATATTTTCATGAGTGCAGGTATTCCATGTTATAAGCTTAACAAGAACTTTTGATGATACCATAGATTTGCTCACAGCATAATGCAAGAGTTTCATATATAAAGGAACCATCAATGAATGTGATTCACTATCATACACATATCACAGCGCAATAACTCAACAGTTATCGATCACAACCTATCTATAGCCGGGGAGAATGCCATTTAGACATCGTAATTCGTAAAGGATTACTAAATATGAAAAATTATGTAGGATGTGGCAATAAAAGGCAGATGATCAACCAGTGTTCTGCATTCCAGCAGCAATGCCCTTCATGGTCAAGATAAGTGTGTCCTCCAAACCGGGTGCATATTCACTTGTTGGGTTCAGCTTAATAAATTCATCAGCCGGTTTACTTGGCTCAGGGCCATTTTTGGAGATATGAGGCCTTAATGTCACATGATAGTTTGGATCACGAATTCGTTTCAGGGTGTAAGTTTGGCATACATTTAAGGTCGTGATGTATGAATCACGCAGTCGGAGCCTTTGTTTCAAGTAGGGATCACCTTCAAGAAGGTCCTTATGTCCAGCAATCTATGAAGCCAAACACACGAGAAAAAATAAAATCGTGAAGCTTCTAACGGGGTGAAGTAAATGTAATAATTTGAACTCACTTGCCTAAAGAGTTATTCATACCTGAAGAAGAAGATTTCTGGTGTCAACATAGTTTGCACGTAAGGATTCACCAAATTTTAACAAATCGTTAGAAACGAGTAGCTTGTCGTTTAAAGCTGCGATGCCAGGGTCTCCTTTGGCAAACACCATTTCGACCAAGTCAATAGTGACCCTGAAGAAAGGCCATGTTTTGTACATGTCCTGTAGCATCAAAAGACTTGTGGCATCTTTTTCTCTGACTTTCTTGAATGCACCTCCGAAACCGAGCCAGACGGGGAGATGAAACCTTGTTTGAGTCCAAGCAAAGATCCACGGAATAGCTCTAAGAGATTCTATGCCCCCGCTTGGCTTCCTTTTGGATGGGCGGCTCCCAATGTTCATCCTCCCATACTCCGTTTCAGGTGTCGCCTGTAAAGATACAATAGAAGAACCAAGAAGCATTTATATACCAATCTATTAGAGGATTAAACAGTCAAAAATAAGCAAGGTGAGACTTATTTTAAGATGATGATACTTACACATCGGAAATACTCAACAAACCGAGGTTCCTGGAAAACAATTGAACGATACTCTTCAGTTGAAAAAGTCGCAAGGTCATCCATAAGTTGACGCCACTCAGGTTTAGGCGAAATAGGAGGATGCATCCCATGTTCAAGTGTAGNAAATTAGCAAGGTGAGACTTATTTTAAGATGATTATACTTACACATCGGAAATACTCAACAAACCGAGGTTCTTGGAAAACAATTGAACGATACTCTTCAGTTGAAAAAGTCGCAAGGTCATCCATAAGTTGACGCCACTCAGGTTTAGGCGAAATAGGAGGATGCATCCCATGTTCAAGTGTAGCTGCACAAAACCTCTGAAGTGTTCTGAAACACAAATGTTCCTCACCAAAAGACTGTTCGATAACCTCACCTTGAATCGTAACTCTAAGTGACCCATGAACAGTTTCAGGCGGTTGGGACAGTATCGCAAGATGGGTAGGCCCACCTCCTCTCCCTACCGTCCCACCACGTCCATGAAACATAGTAAGTTTAACCCCAAAATTTTTAGAAACATTTACAAGGTCTTCTTGTGCCTTGTAAAGCTGCCACGCAGCCGAGAGTCTCCCCGCGTCTTTTCCTGAATCAGAATATCCAATCATGACTTCTTGCTTACCAGCAATCCTATTTTTGTACCAATCGATTGAGAAAAGACGAGTCATGGCTGCTGGGGCTGCTTCAAGATCAGCAAGTTTTTCAAAGAGTGGGACCACTCTTAACGGTTTTGTTACACGACATTCCCTCTGAAGAAGCTCAACTGCCAGCACATCAGAAGGCGATGTAGCCATAGAGATTATGTAAGCGCCAAAACAATCAGATGGAAGTTCTGCTAATACGTGAAACGTATCTAAAACATCTGCAATTTCCTCAGTTTGAGGGAGATCGGGACCAAAAAGTGGACGTTTCCCTCTTAGTTCTTCTAGAAGCCATTCTTGACGTTTGTCTTCTGACCATTCACGATATGAACCAATTTCTAGATGTTGTGTTATGGCATCGAGGACATCTGTGTGGCGTTCAGATTCTTGACGTATGTCAAGTCTCACAAGTGACAATCCGAATGTGGATACTTGTCTCAGGAAATCAAGAAGTGTTCCGTCAGCAATCACGCGATCCCCACACATACTTAGTGATTGGTAGCATAGCTCAAGAGGTTCCAAGAACTGCAAACATTTCAAAAGTTTAGAATTTGATCCAAGGAATGCAAAATTTGGGAAAAATTGCTTGCTTGTGAGAAACAGTTAATTTTTGGGTGGCCTTCATACACATTTTCCCAATTATCTACTATACCTGTTCAACATGGGTATAAGAAGACTCTTCTGGTATTTCCGAAAATCCGTGGGCTAATAGATGACGGGCACGTTCACGTGTATTATATAGCTTGTCTCTCACATCACCAAGAACAACTCGATACGGTTCAGTGGGAGGAACTTGCTTCCAAAATTCTGAAGAAAAAACCCAACATTCACACCTCAAATGGTACTTAACAGTAGTAAAAAAACGTCGTGATTATTGATCATCACCTTGGTAGTGTTTTACATCTTTTCTTGCTGATCTATAGATTTCTTCTGCTCGAAGACGAAGTTCATCACTACATCTCCACATGGATAACTAACAAAAATAAAGCCAAAGTAAATTAAAGCACTCAAAGAGAGTACTTAAACTTTGGTCTCAAGTATATGCACACCTGAAACATTAGATCCTCAATCTGTGAAAAGTACATGTTTGCAGCCATCATTCTGGCAAGTAAGCAGACGTCCCTTGTGACCTCAGGAGTTACTCTAGGATTACCTACATTTCAATAAAATAAAACATAATTTAAGTATTGCTAATAAGTAGACAGATCAGATAGATTAAATCGGTTAAAAGTGACAGAAAGTGTATTTTTTGATTCACACATATTCATTGTTAGTCATTTTTTTATAGGTCTCATGAAGCATAATCTTTTTTTTCTTATTGTCCGATGCATTTAATCTTTATGCATGTAACAGAAAACATACCATCACGATCACCCCCCATCCATGAAGAGAATTGTATAATAGGTGCATTGTATGGAACACGTTCATTTATCCCAATGTTCTTAAGAGCTGTGTCAACACGACGCAAAAACTTAGGAACACCTTTCCAAATAGTTTCATAAAAGTAGCTCATTCCAGCTCTCATTTCATCTTGTGGGGTTGGAGGGGTTCTTCGGATCTCATCCGTGCGGAAAGCAGCGTGAATCTACAAAAATTGAATAAGAACTAGAAATAGTCAATCCGAGCAATTACACTAGTTTGACATTAGTACATAACATCAGACATCTTGACTAATAGTCAAACATTGTCTAACTTGGACCATAAATGTTAAACCAAATACTACTACTTTGTATCAAGTTCATAATTGACATGATATTTAAATTTTAAAAAGTTAATGACTACATAGAAACTTACAGTAATTATATACAGAAAACTAACTGGTATCAGCAATGTAAAAGACTTTATAAGTATTACAGATTAAGCGAATACATATACGATGTTCGTCAATGAATAAACGGTTAGTACTTACTTCCCGCTGCAAAGCCTCATCAAGTTCCTGCTTATCATCAGGATTAATGTCTTTGACATATAACTGAGCCAAATATTCCCGAATCCTAAGAAGCACAAAGAAACTTAAAAGTAAGAAATATGTGCAAGTTGACTTAGCGATCAGAACCAGGTCTGATATTTTTTCGTACCGACCATTCTATGATGAAAACTTTAAAAAAGCTATCCAAGTTTCTAAAAAGTTATTCAAAGTAACTGGTAAGGCCCCACATCACAAAACATGGCCAGATATCATTGTCAACTTCCATTTCATTATTTTGACTAGTCACCGGTAGACTACCTAAAAACATACCTTACATCATTATCTGATTGCTTAAGTTGCTTACATCAGATACAAGTAAGACTTATCGAAGAACTGGTCCACTCACCTTCCATGCTTTTGAAGCAAAGATCTCCGAACAGCTTGAGTAGGATGGGCAGTGAATACCAAATCAACCGTTTGATTCTTCAATGCATCAAAAACCTCTTGAGGTGACTTCTTAAGCTGATTCACAAGTCTCTCAAGAGTTTCTTCGATATCAGATTCAGTTGCTGCCAAAGCCTCGTCAGCAAAATCACCAGTTTTGGCTTTAATCCTTCGACGATTAGCAGTTTGAACCTCTTCAGCTAAATTCGCTAAGTTAAGCATGTTACTAAAAGCTTTTGCAATGACAATGGAATCCCCGGCATCTAAACATGTTAGTAAATTTCCAAGTTCATCAAGCTTTTTGGGGTCGTGCTTTCCTTCATACTCGGCAGAAAGCTCATTGCATTCTTGAACCTACATACACATTGATGAAAAACACAAAAACTTCAAATGAGCATGTTTTTTTTTATCTGTGAGAATTGTTACCAGAACACGACTAGACCACAGATGTATAGAAACAACAGTTAGCAATTTGTCCATTTTGTTGTAACCACATTCCATTATTGGGGCTTAATTGACATGTATCATTTTGTTTTATCTTTTATTTTTCATTTTTACAGTACCATTGTTACGTTTTTAAGGCAAGTCGTGTTAAATTTAGATTTTTCTTCCTAGGTAGTGAATGTCACTGTTTTAGTATGAATTTTTTTCCTGACCATGTAAAAAACAGCATCATATGATCTAAAGACCAGAAAGGCATTCTGTAACATAATATTCTTTTTGCTATAAAGTGTGTGTTTCACTTTTTTGTGCTTCCATCCTACGCCAACTTCACCGATCCATAAGTACTAGCCAATCAAGTACCCGAAAGTCATATAAAGCTATGTGAAATATTGAATCCCTTGACAAGCTAACAAGTTAGTGAAACACGCAAGTGGGACATTCAACCAAACAATCCATAAATAGCAATCGTGTTTCACATTGGTCGTTATATTTTGATCCGCACCAATCTAATCACTAACTCCATTTCCCGTCATTTTTTTGCTAACCACATAGACATGAAAATGCAACATATGTAATGTGTCATTTCCATCGAGTTCAATGAATAAATTTGTACAATTCAAAGTATGAAACTCTACAATTTTATTTTATGACGTTAGCACAACCAAATTACACGTACGGGGTATTAGAAACATACAATTTTTCTAAGACCCTCCCCATGTAAATCCTGAAGAATATCAAGAAACTTGTCCAAAAGCAAAGCATCATATTCGATAAGTTTATCATCCTCCGAAACTTTGGCTGGAGCTAAAAGCCTCAATTGAGCATCTATTGATGCCAACTGCTCTTCTTTCTTATTATTAGCCATTACACAAACACAATGTATAATCCTAACCAGTTTTATAATTTTGACAAATAAAAGAAGCACAAAGGAAAAGTAACGGATTTTAACGTCTTGAACACAAAGTTTTGATAGCTGCCCATAACAATAGGGAGCCATAAAAATAGGATGTTGCCTGGTTAAGAAAAAAAATATATGAAAATCTTAATGTATGATGTTGGAAAAAGATATAATTTACTCTTTCTATTCTTGAAAATTCAAGTATGATGATGTTCAACATTTGGTTGATCAGGTCCATGAAACAACCTCAAAGTATCTCATTTACAAAGTCAAGCACCTTATCCACTCTAAATTACAAGCCAAACACTTTTATCATCAGGCAATATCCTTACATGCTCTTTATAATAGACAAACATGTTATTCAATAGGTTATGTTTAGCAGCGTTTATCCTTTAGCTTCTTTTATTGTATGCTTGTTTGACAGTAAGTTTATAGCTTTTGAATTTTATTACACGCACTTATAATGAATAGCTTTAGCGTTTAAGGTTGTATACTTGTTTTACACTACATATAGTTACAACTACAACTTATCGCTAAATGTTTTTATAAAAGAAAATGGTACAACTAAGTAGTAGCTAACAAGTAACGCTAGTTTGGCCAAACATAATAACAATTTATGAATCCAAGTGAAAGATCTGCTAGTGGAATTTCAAGTTTGAACTCGAAGTTTTACAAAGTGTCATTATGTCAAGTTGTTACAATGATCAATTGCTCAAAGTTATACAAAGTATTTCCTTTCATTTGCGAAAAGTTGTTAAAAATCCACATCGTCAATCTAAACCTTTTGCGGAAGTACCTTATTCACAATACCAAACAATCCCTAAGTTGGACGAAGATATTAAAGAAAATTACACATATGGTCCTTGTGGTTGTCGTTGACTTAAACGTATAGTCCTTTGACTTTTTTCACAACCCATATAGCCCCCAACTCTGAAACCCTTAACTTCTACGGCACACGTTAATTTTGACCGTTAAAGCCCCCATGTGACTTGCACGTGAGGGTACTATTGTCTTTAATCCTTACACATATTTCTTTTCATTATGGGCCTTATCGATTTTTTAGTTAGTAAGAACAAAATAATGTTTGCTCTCTTTGTACAAATAAATGTTAACTACACTTTTTATCTCTTTCATTATAACTTTGAAAAGCTGCAAACCACCATTAATATAATCGTCATAAAAAAAACCCGATTTTTATTCCGTACATTCCAAAGTCAAAACCAAAAGAGCATATCAGACATTTTTACATAAAGTCTACACGGTTCCACAAATCATATATTTAATTTCCAACATTTCAAATCTGTAAAAATATAATTTATGTTCTCGTGCAAATGAGCTTATGTCATAGAATACATATTTGTCCTTATAAAAAACATATTGCATAATATGTAAACTGCGAAATGAGTCATTGCAAGAATGTGGAGGACAATTCAAAATGCCATGAATTAAGTATTGTATCTTGTGTGCATAACACTGGGTATATAAGACGTTTGCATCTCATTTACATCTCCTTTTCTCTAAAAAAAACAAACATATTGTATGTATCAGATTTATATTTATATTTAACTGAAAGATTGATTCATTTGTCGGTGAGCTTATCTTACAAACCAACATTTTTAAGGACCGTGGGTAGGGGTGAGCATCGGTCTAAGACCGGACCGGACCGGCCAAGACCGAGGCCGAAATAGCCCAAAAACCTAGACCGAGGATCAGACCGAATGTGTTTGATCCGGTCTGGTCTTTCAGTTGGTCCGATCCAAAAGGCAAAATGGTCGGTTTGTACACCGGACCGGACCAAACCAAGACCGTAATAAGGAAAAAGTTGGGACCTAGACCGTACCGCTGTTCCTTTGGTTAGGTCGGTTTTCTCAGTTGGTCCAGTCAGTTTGGTTGATTTGCTCAGCCCTACCGGGGGTGGTAAGGGTTTCGGAGTTAGGGCCTATAAACTCAGATTAAAAGTCAAAGGGCTATACATCTAAGTCAACGCAACCACAAGGACCATCCATGTAATTAACTCAAGATATTATTCCGTGTCCACCACGAGAATATCACAAACCCCGTATCCAAACACTCCCACTCACCCCATTTTCCCCTTTTTTCTATATAAACACACCAAGACACACACACAGTTTTATCTATCTCATAATAATATTCGTACTCATCCATTTTATCACACAAAAAATCATCAAATCAAATTCACAGAAAAAATGTCAGGAGGACACATCGCACAAGACTGGGAGCCAGTGGTGATCCGTAAAAAAGCTCCAACCTCCGCCGCTCGTAAGGACGAGAAAGCTGTTAACGCCGCCCGTCGCGCCGGTGCTGAGATCGAGACTGTTCGCAAGGGTTTGTGTTCGAAACTCTTTTTTTATTCACTCACGCGCGCGCGTGGTCTTGTTTTATTGTTTGTGTTGTCAGTTTTTAATTTATTTGTTTGTTATGTTTTAGGGTTAGGGTTTTGGGAGGTGTCTTTAGTTTTTCTTTGTTTAGATATTAAGGGGGTGTTTGTTTTATGAGCTTATTTGACTCGGCTTGTCTTTCATAAGCTAATTTTTTCTGGCTTATTTGAGGGGACTTATGAGCTTGTTATGAAGGAAAAAAAATGGAAAATAAGGTAGGAAAAAAAAGCTTGTGAAATATAAGCTGGGTCAAATAAGCTTAAAAAAACACACCCTAAGTTTTTGCAAGCTTGTGTAAAATGAGTTCTCGGTCATCGCCTCATCGGGTCATTTATTTGTGTTGAGGAAATGGAGAATATGTATGTTTGACTTACGGTTTTGAGCTGGACTTTTACTTAGTTAGATAGTCTAGTCTTAACACATACACGTGTGTGTTTGTAACTACTTTATATCATCTAACCTAGTGTTGATAATCTGCTTATATGGATGTTTCATTTGTGGTGCGGAAACAAAGATTATGTGTGTAAATGTTTAATTTGTAGTATATTTGTTTTTTGAAGTGACCATTGAGCTTGGGGCTTCGTTCTCAACGATATTTTGGTATTCTCTTTGTTTTTTTACTGGTTTACGGGTTTAGACAAATGTAGTAGTCTTAGATGTTCCTTGATGAAACGGTATGTGTGGAGTCTGATATTATTATTAGTTTGATATTGTATGTTTACATGTTTAGTTTGTATATATTTTGTAGGACTTGTCTTTGAGCTGAATTTTGAGCTTAGGCTTTTGTTTTCAGTTATTGTTTCGAATCCTTTATGCTTGTATACTGGTTATAGGTCTAGATTGATGTAGTGTTGGATGTTTCTTAATGGGCTTTTGCCTATGGAATTCGATTTTTTTGTTGGATAATATACATGTTTTAAGTGTTTATCCTTCTGCTCTTTTGATTTAATCTAGTGTTTTAGCTTCTTTATGGTGAGTTATGTAATCCGAAAATACTTGTATACTTGTTTGCCGTGGGTCCTGATAGGGGTGGAAACGAGCCGAGCCGCTCATGAAAAGCTCGGGATCAGATCGGTAAAAAGCTCGAACGAGCCGAGCCTAAACGAGCTCGAGCCCGAGCTCGAGCCTAAGTTTAAGCTCATTTAATAATCGAGCTCGAGCCCGAGCTCTATACAAAAAGCTTGAGTAGGCTCGCGAGCCTAAACGAGCCCTAGAAATATATACGTATATATATTGTCTATACATATAAACGAGCTTAAAAGTGGTAAACGAGCTCGAGCCTTATGTAATTAACGAGCTTTGAGCTTTGTTTTCTTTAAAACTTTATATAAATTAGTCGAGCCCGAGCCCGAGCTCGAGCTTGTGAAAATTTTCACGAGCCGAGCTCGAGCTCAATATATAAGGCTCGAAACGAGCTCGAGCCCGAGCTCGAGCTTTATATATGTAAACGAGCCGAGCTCGAGCTCTGGCAGGCTCGGGCTCGGCTCGGCTCGTTTTCACCCCTAGTCCTGAATCACCTCAACAAGTGATCATTTAATTTCTAAGGAAGTACCTGAGGCTGTTTTGTCATTACTCAAGCAGTAAAGTATCAGGCTACTAAAAAGGGAAGCATATTTGCCACCAAATTTCAGCTATTTGAAGTGTGTATTGACATATGAGTCGTGGGTTCATTTTATGTGTTTGTTACTTCAAGAGCTTCCATGTTTTGAATCTTATTTTGTACTTGTTTTTTAAATTATGTTGATGTTTTCCTGATAACAACATTAAACATGATTCTCAAAGCTTGTGAAACTTGATGAACAAAATAATTAGTTTAGTGAGGCCTGCTAATTGGCTATAGTAGTCAGTTTATTCGTGTTTGATTATATACAGTACACATCTTATTCAGAACAAAATTGTGAAAATTGCTTACATGTTGGTCTTTGTGCTAATGCCTTTTTCTTAGCTTCTCTATTGAGAAGAGTTGATTTGTGTCTTTTTGACATGCATGGCCTTTCAATCTTTATTAGAGATTTTGTATGCTGAGAAGCTTGACATTTAGTGTGGTTTCAATTTATGGATAGCTTATAATTTGGGTTTTGTTTTCTTTTGCAGCTGCTGCTGGTTCAAACAAGGCCGCCTCTAGCAGCACTTCTCTAAACACTCGAAAGCTTGATGAAGAGACTGAAAATCTCACCCGTGAGTCATCTTAATACCTTTCTATTCCTTATTTACATTTGTTTATTGAATAGGAATATACTACTGCTTTTAAAATATAAAAAAGATGTATGAAAGAAACTTGTGTTTGCATCATGTTGCTGATTATCATCTTCTCATCAGTTTGCTCCATTGGCATTACTTGGTCTGTAATTCTTCTTTGGGTTTATTCACATCATGTCCCTGATGCTCGGCTTATTTTTCTAGTTATGTACATATTTCGTGTTTGAGGAATTTTCATTCGCACATATGTTATGCATATATGTAATATATGTCGATATGTCAGTTTTCATTCTGTCTATATTCAAAGGTTTAGTATCATCAGTTATAAGCTTGTGACTGATATGTTGCCACTGGTTCAATACACATTGTTTTACTGCAACAAAATGCTATACCAACATAAATAACTTTTAATCTACTTTTTAAACTTCATTCATGGAAAGATTTTCTTTTGGCTGAAAACGTTTATTAAATTTTATGATCAGATGAGAAGGTACCAAGTGAATTGAAGAAAGCTATCATGCAGGGGCGTACTGATAAGAAGCTCACACAAGCTCAGCTTGCTCAGGTTAGCATCACTGATCATACTCTTTTCATTTGATTTATGCTTATAAACTGTAGAATCTAATGCTTTTGTTCTAAATCTGCAGATGATTAACGAGAAGCCTCAGATCATTCAGGAGTATGAATCTGGAAAGGCCATACCAAACCAACAGATCATCACCAAACTGGAAAGGGCCCTTGGTGTGAAGCTACGTGGTAAGAAATAGAACAATGACATGTGGCAGGCTGTAGGGAGTTCCCGTCTTTTGCAGTGTTCGTCAATGGAGGTTACTTATCACTAAAAAAGAAAAAGAGAAGTGGGGTTGCACAAAAACTTTTGTTTCGCTTGGTTTGGTTTGACCACTTTCTTTTATGAACATGCTTCTGATCTCCTTTGTTATTGTCTTCTAAGATTCGGTATCAAGAAGTCTGAGATGCTATGATATGTCTATCATAAATGCTTATTATGTCTATGGCTGTGACCTGTTATATTTTCATGCGTTTGATGTTGGTTTGTGCATAAGAAATGTCTCTTAATGTGTTGCTGTGTCACATTTATGTCTTGGCCTTGTGAGCTACACATATGTTTTCTCCACTATTGAATGAGATTGGTGTATGATAAGCGGAAATGATCAAATATGGTACCATGTAAAAAGTTTTTCTATGTATGATTTGGACAATTCGGTAACCTATAGAACATTTTGTTCACACTGGCTTGTTTAAGCTTTTGGTCATGAAAACAGAACAATTATTCATTCTGCAAGGGTTTTGTCGACCCAGTACATAATTAGCAGACAACTGTGAGGAGTTACAATTTTACATCTTCAATCGGACCGGCTAAGTGAGCGAAACTGAGTGTAACCTCAAAGCTAAAATACATAGAAAAAACACATTTTGTTAACCAGGACTTTCACACCAACAAGAAAACAGTCTCAGTAACATTAGAGTTCTCATGTTCAGGCCTATGTACATTACATATAACACAACTTGGGAAATCTTGCAAACAAGATTCTAAACACTAAAAAAACACATAAAACAATACACGGCTACAACACACGCGCGCGCGCACACACCCACGTTATGACGATGATTGCCACGAGCTACTATTCACAGGCAAGCTTTGTTCCAAAGCTTGTCAAACAAATGGCAAATGCCTGAAAAGCTGACAACGGCTGCCTATAATCCATAGTGAATGCATCATCACCAACCTTTCCAAACTGAAGCAGAACCGTTTCACCGTCACCTTTCCCTCCTGGCTGACTTGGGTCCATTGTCGCAACTAATTGAAAATTCTTAACAGATGCAACTGTCACCCGCCCATGAAAATTCAAACACCAGCACTGCAAATGTTCATGCCACCTTGGGGCTTTGTTTCTTAATATTGTCTGACCAGCAACAACAGATTTTGATTTCGTTAACTTGGGTTCTGCTTCAGGTTCGTCTAATATAGGGGACCTTAATGAAGATACCATTCTTCTTGGACCTCGAGATTTTAAGAGGTTGAATTTGTAGGATACTTCACCGATTTCGAAATTGCCTGCAGGCACTTGTGGGCTAATTTGTTTGCTTGTGAAACGTCGTCCAGCCCTGCTGCTTGAGTGCTTTGCACCGTTGTGTGGAGGCTGGCTGTCGTAGATTGTGAATTTGGTTCCCAAAAAATCCGAGCTGTCAATTTATGTTAAGAAGCAAGTTAAATGATGAAATATAATATCTTACATATGGAAGTACCACCCACAAAAACAGAACACCGACTATAGTTGCTAGCATTTAGAGAAAGAAACAGAAAATGAAGATATATTAACACCCTCTCTCCCAACAGCCGTACCTCAGTTTACCAACATATGCATTGCTTCCTTGAGATAAATCGTTCGGATCAAGTGATATTGTGTATTCTGTATGAGCACCATGTCTTTGTCTACGTGCAGCCAGCAGAAACTTCCCTTTCTCTGTAAATGCTGCCAAAAAGAAATATGCAAAGTTATAAACACCTTGATAGCACTGATGTTATTAGAGAACTGCTATAGGTATCACCACCGTTGATATTTCAAACACAGTGACGAGCGCTTTTTCACACAAAATCATTNCTATAGTTGCTAGCACTTGGAGAAAGAAACAGAAAATGAAGATATATAAACACCATCTCTCCCAACAGCCGTACCTCAGTTTACCAACATATGCATTGCTTCCTTGAGATAAATCGTTCGGATCAAGTGATATTGTGTATTCTGTATGAGCACCATGTCTCTGTCTACGTGCAGCCAACAGAAACTTCCCTTTCTCTGTAAATGCTGCCAAAAAGAAATATACAAAGTTATAAACAACTCGATAGCAATGATGTTATTAGAGACTTGCTATAGACATCACCACTATTGATATTTCAAACACAGTGACGAGCACTTTTTCACACAAAATCATTGATCACTGACATAGAAGCCCAAATAAGAAAGCGCATATTTCCTTTGTGGGATGAGCAAAACAACTCTAATACCTCCCAAGGCTCCAACTATACATATCGAATCCTACGTTTGGTGATCCAGTAATATTAAATATATTATATTATTCAATAGTTCATAAACTGAATAATATATTCCAAACAAGGAACGTTAACGCACAGACATTATGCAGAGATTTGTATATTTGCTTGATTGCCTTTGTAAGAGTGAACGCCTCACATACCACCAAGCTAACTATCGCAAAACTTTTTTATGTCGTTAAGCAAATGTTGTTTAATTTAGTCCTTCAATTCTAAATCGATCCCATATCAGATTAAAAATAACCCTGAATCTGGCTCATTTTAGCAGTTCTACATCTATAGTCAAGTGAGCATCAAGAAATTTAACTAATTTCCTCCAAAAAAACACAACCCAATTTCAAAAGAAGAAAGTATAAAGAACAACCACGAGCAATGATAGAGAGCCCTAATAGACATGCCTAAATTCATGCCTAATCCATTAACAATATGACACATCACTCATGCATTTTCTCTCTCTAAATCTTCACTTTTGATTTTGCCATTTATGATCATCTTGTTCTAGGCATGTATTTTAGGCATGACAATCATTTTCCAATGAGTTAATGCCAAGTGTAACAGTACATATGCTAATTCAATATTCTCCTTGTATATCGCAAGTCGCTAACATCACTACTTTCAGCCTCCGATCCATCCTCACTGTATATATGATATATCATAACAGTAAGAGAAGAACCACTGGTATTATTCCTGTAATGTGGATGCCAAGTTTGTGCATATGACCATAGCGGAACATACATACAAATACATAATCACATGTACACATATCGTATATCTGCTTATCTGCATAGATACTAAACTACCATACATGAAGATGGCTAGTGTCCCAGTTTCACTAGTTACGACCCTCCCACGCATTCGGATTTTTCAGTCCTTCCTCAATTTGGCATCCTTATTTGGAATTGTCAATAAATAATCTATTAAAAGAAACTCTACTGGACATGTAGTTTTCCTGTCTCTCCTCTACATCGTCTTATTTTGTCTTCTATCGTAACCAGAAATTATGGAAATAAGATATTGTTGATTCTCTCCTTCCTAAGACGTGGCGCATTAATAGATTTCTTAGTTGATAGGTGAATACTGTCTTAAATTCTTGTTTTCGTATGAATTAAGTTAAACTTTCAGCTAATGAACTCGCTAAATAAAGAAACTTCTATGTGTCGTTCTGATATATCTAAAACACTGTCACACAAATGGAAGCAAACGTATGAAACAAGCAAACTGCCATTTTGATTACTTGACTCAACAACCAAAGTATACACACGCTACAGATTCTACACATATACATCACAAATTAAGCAAAATTTGTACTCACATGGGCTAGCAGCAAGGTAAAGGTAAAACATTGAATTCTTCTTGTTTCGCTTTATCAGACACTGAAGTGCAGTATCCCGCGGACCAGGCTGCAACATAACCAAAAAAAACTCGTTAAACCACCAATTACAACAAAACCTCAACGTTTGATCATTCATCTACAACACCAAATACACATCAAACATCCAATACAAATTTCCTTTTCAAACACTTGCACCCTCCTAATCTAAAACCTCAAAAACGTATTACTTTTCACATGACAGAAACATCATCACCATTTGAGCAGTAATTAATAAATCATTCAACATTGCTAGATAAATATTGGGTCATTTGATTAAAGACGCATCTAACTTTTCCTCTTTTCCATTATCGTGTATCAATCTACTCCTTTTCCCTATTAAATACGTATAACCTGCCTAATCATACTACCGTTGTATGTAGCATCTTATGTGGTACGCTGCCAAGTCATCATTACCACACAAAATAGTGTGATTAGACCATTTAAGTGTATTTAATAAGAAAGAAAAAAAGTAGATTGATGAACAGACAACGGAAAAGAAGAAAAGTTTGATACATTTTCAATCAATTAACCCCTAACCATCAGTTCCAAACACTTATATTAAACAAACAATACCGTTCACAGCTACTACTAACCGGCTAACTAACTATTAGGCTAATTATATAGGGGGTGTTTGTTTAAGCTTATTTGTGGGCTTATGAGCTGATCAGATTTCGCCTTGTTTTTAATAA
This sequence comes from Artemisia annua, assembly GCA_014162995.1. Taxonomy (NCBI): domain Eukaryota; kingdom Viridiplantae; phylum Streptophyta; class Magnoliopsida; order Asterales; family Asteraceae; genus Artemisia; species Artemisia annua. The sequence continues at coordinate 122,260 of LBNU01024896.1, read as the reverse complement.
GCTCAAATTTTTTGGCGTATTTCGAGACTTATGGGCTTATTATATAATAATAAGCTTATTATATCATAATAAGCTTATATAAGCCCATAAGTCTCGAAATAAGCCAAAAAATTTGAGCTTATTAAAAACAAGGCGAAATCTGATCAGCTCATAAGCCTACAAATAAGCTTACACAAACACCACCTTAGTAATTTCCTTTTTATTTTCTGATTTTCGACTCGACATTGCGAGCCGACTAATCCCAAGGAGCCTACCCTTTTGGATTAATTTTCTCCCCCTTAGTAATTTCTAACAACAGCAATAAAAAGCAAATTCATACAAATTACCAACTTAACCAAATAAACAAATTTTTTTATAAAATTAGACCTGCTTAAGACAGGAAGGAAAAGTGATCCTGCCACCATTAACCCCAGGCGGCTTAACCATCAATTTCACAACATCTCTCCATTTCTTACACACACATCCACACACCACAACATTCCTCCTCACCGGCCACGTGTCCTCACTTTCCTCAACTCTTTTTATTATCTCCCCTATCAACTCCGGCAACATACTACTCCACCTTCCTTCATCACTGACGTCATCTCCTGGTTTGATGACGTCATCAGTTTGGTGGTGGTTTTGTGATTTGGATCGAGAGGAGGTGAGTTTGCGGAGTGAGAAGGATGAGCGAAGTGATGACGTCATTGGGGATTGGTTTGAGGGAGAAGGGGAAATGAAATGATGAAGTGAAATGAGGTTTGTTATGTTGTTGTGTTTGGTTTTGGTGGGGGGATGTTATGTTTTTTAAGGTGGTGACGTGTGTGTTAGAAGGTGATTGTACTTGATGAAGTGATTAAGACCATGATTTATGTAACATATACTTTTACATTATTCATCCTAAGGATATTTCTCTTGTCAAAAACTAAATGAAAATTGGCCGATGCTAGGGTTGTAAACGAGAGGAGACAACTTGCGAGCTATTAGAGATTGAATCTTAAATTACTCAAAATCGATTTGAATTAAATGACTTTGGCTAATCGAGTATAGTTACGAGTCGAGTTCAAGCTCTAAAATACTCAACTTGTTAAGCTCACGAGTCTTATCGAGCTTTGATCAAATTACACTTTTACCCTTTTGTATTACTTAATTTTCACTAAAATCGAGTCGAGTCACACATGATATACTGATTCTTTTTCGATTTCGAGTTTGACATGTGGTAAATCTAAATCTCGATCGAGCTCGGGTCGAGTTTCGAACGTGAGATTTAGTATTCGAGTCGAGCTCAAGTTTGGCAGTGCTCGACTTGACTCGACTCGTTTACACCTATATGAATGCCAGAGGTGCACGGTCTGTTTGCTGCAACAAGCTGTAGTTGGAGCTGGGCTGGAATTTATATTTTTATAACGATAGAAGCTGGAGTTCATATTTTTTAAACTTGTTTGACGAATTAGTTGAAACTGAAGTTAATTATTGTAAAATCTTATAAAAATACATAAAATTTAAATTCAAATATATTTCAAACTTTTGCGTGTTAATTCATTATATTTTGAATGGTAATTAAGATTCAAAAGCTCGTGTAAAATTTGTTGTCAAATAAAGCTACGTAAGCTCGACTATTTTATAAGGTAAAGCTCTTATTAGTTTTTAAAAACTCTCACCAAACACACCTAGCTATTAGTTGTAGACTTGTAGTTACAAGATAGGGTGTATAATATTTTGTTTTATACAAAAGTTTGTTAACAAAGTATAATTTACAATTATAAAGTGTAAAAAAAAAAATACGACATTTAACGTTATAAACTTTCAATTAGCGTTTCATAATATATGTTTAAAATGAAATCCAAATATTTAACAGACATATAATCTCGGAAACTAAATATTAAACGGTTTTTCGTTGGCAAACATAATTTCTCACAACAGGTAAAGTTGACTAAGAAGATTTTCAACCGATCTTAAACCTAACGGTATCAAAATCGACTAACAATTAAGACGTTGTTACTTGTTAGATGAAACCCCGTTAACGACGAAAAAGGATAATACTTTTGGACAAACTAAGGGAGTTTACGTAGATAGTGAAATTTGTATTTATAACCAGAGTGAGCTAGGAAATTCATTCTGCGACTACTTCTTGCCTTTAAATAAGGGCATCTAATGAAGCAAGTCGTTGATGTGAACTTCTATTCAATGAGAAAAGAACTTGGTAACTAAGACATGCATTATGTCAAGGTCAAACTTGGTAACTCGCACATTGTGTCAATGTCAACCTTTAATTTTGATGTATATATTTTTATTTAATTTTTGTTTTCTTTTATCATTTTGTCTTGAAATACAATGCTCTTTGTTAATTATGCGGTCATCAATCTGAATCTGATTTGCATATCTGATTTTGAATATGATGCTTAAATCTGAATGAAATAATTTTGTTTGTTTTTCTATAAAAAATGTCTGAATGATATAAGTATAAAACATTTTCATTCTAATGAAGTAATGATACATAAACGTTTATAAACACTAAATAAAACAATTGAGGCCTGAAACTAACACGCCCTAACAACATGAAAATAAAATGTGTTAAAACAAAACACTCAAGGACATCATGTAACAATTTGATCTCGTAATGTAGTAGTATATTGTTAGATATATTGCACTCACAACATCGTTAAACATCTTCACCATTTTGTAAACTATCATTATCAACTAATTTACGGTGATAACTGATAAGATTGCTAAAACAAAGTAAATATTTTCTAATATACTTAGTCCTTTTAACAATTAAAAAATATTTTCGAAAAGTTTGCGGAGTGAGAAGGATGAGCGAAGTGATGACGTCATTGGGGTTTGGTTTGAGGGAGAAGGGGAAATGAAATGATGAAGTGAAATGAGGTTTGTTATGTTGTTGTGTTTGGTTTTGGTGGGGGGATGTTATGTTTTTTAAGGTGGTGACGTGTGTGTTAGAAGGTGATTGTACTTGTTGAAGTGATTAAGACCATGATTTAAGTAACATTACTTTTACATTATTCATCCAAAGGATATTTGTTTTGTCACAAACTAATTGAAATGGCTAATCAGATAGCTCGCGAGCTATTTGAGATCGACTCGTAAGCTATTCGAAATCGACTTGAATTAAACGGCTCTGGCTACTCGAGTATACTTACGAGTCGAGTTTGAGCTCTAAAATACTCGACTCGTTAAGCTCGCTAGCCTTATCGAGCTTCGATTAATTACACTTTTACCTTTTAATATATATGTATTACTTCATTTTCACTAAAATCGAGTCGAGTAAAGTTAGATATGCCGATTCTTCATCGATTCGAGCTTGACATGTGACAATATTCGAGTTTGGGTCGAGTTTCAAGCTCGAGTTTGTGATGACAAGTCGAGCTCGAGCTTGAAATCTAAGTCTCGATCGAGCTCGAGTCGAGTTTCGAGCTTGAGATTTAGTATTCGAATCGAGCTCGAGTTTGGCAGTGCTCGACTTGACTCGGCTCATTTACACCTGTATTAATGTCGGAGTTACATGGTATGTTTGGCGCAACAAGCTGTAGCTGGGCTGGAATTTATATTTTTATAAAGATGAAAGTTGGAGTTTATATTTTAATAAAGTTGTTTGACGAATTAGTTGAAACTAAAACTTAGTATTGTAAAATCTTATAACAATACATAAAATTTAAATTCACATATATTTCAAGCTTTTGCGTGTTAATCCATTATATTTTGAATGGTAATTAAGTAATTTGACAAACTATAAGCCTTACTCATTTTTAAAAGCTCGTTTCAGTTGGCTTGAGCGTATGGAAGCTTATATCTTAGAAAAGCTTTCATAAGCTTGAGTGACAAATAGAACTTATTTTAAAAGCTTAATCACTTATTATCCTCTGTAAGCACTTAAACACAACCAACCGTAGTTTATAGGAGCTAAAGCTAGTACGAGTTCAAGCTAAAGCTTAAGTTTTTAGTTTCAGACACGTTTTAGAAAGTAGTTGAAGTTGAATCTAATATATATCAAATGACAAAAAAAGATATGCAAACAAAAATATTTGTTATCTTATTTCGAATGTATTAATGTAATCAACCAATTCAAAAGCTTTTACATTTTTTCAAAAGCTAGTACATGTAACTTGTAGAACAAGAGCTTATAAGATTCAAAATCTCTTTGTTTGGAATAATTAGATTCCCCGAAAGGTGAACATCTTTGTTTGGCGTGCTTCACATGATCGACTTCCACACCTAGTGAATCTTGATAATCTTGGTATAGACGTCGATTATATTCTCTGTCCATTGTGTCGGGACCAAATAGAAACTTCTAATCTCATTGTCTTTAGTTGTCATCTAGTGAGACTTATTTGGTTGAAGATTTTCAGCTGGTGGGGCATAAACCCTCCTCCAATTATCACAATGTCAGAGATCCTCTCAGCTTCTTTCGTTGGTGGTACGAATACGCCATATATAAAAGTCTTCAGAGGCGTGTGTTTTGTAGCGATGTGGAGTATTTGGAACTGGAGGAATCGCTATGTCCATGAGAGGATCGAGAAAAGGCAAGTTATTCTTCTTGAAGATATTTTTGCGAAGATTCAGTCATTGGCTTTGCTTTGGATATCAAATCGTTGCTCTAATCGAACCTTTAATCGGGCTTTATGGATCACTAACCCAACAGATATTGGCATTGGCTTATTGCTTTTCGTGTCTTTTTGTTTGGGTTTTCTTGATTTTCTTTCTATAGTGGCGGTTCTAGTAGTGTTGTTCTATTTCTTATGGGTTCCCTCTCTTTGAGACCCTTTGCATTAATCTTCAGTTTGGTCTTAGGCTGTGTTTGGGAGTGGGCTTTTAAGGGCTTATGAGGGCTTAAAATTTTAAAATAAGCCGACTTTTAAAATAAGTCTCTTTGTTACACGGACTTATGGAGGCTTTTATAAGCCATAAGCCTCCATAAGCCCAAGTCCATTGAAAGGAATTTAATTTGAGGTATTTTTATTCGATTTTACATTAATAATCTTCAGTTTCAACTAATTATACAGGTTGGGATCCTCTCAAGTTGAGAGGTACAACTTAACTCAAATTGAGGCATTATGAGCCATTGGATTTGATCCAACGTCTCAAATCAAAATAACTTCTTTTTGATTTGAACCATTGGATCATCCAATCGCTCACAGTCGTCCAACTTGATTCAAGTTGTACCTCTCAACTTGAGAGGATCTAATTCCCAGTTATACCCACCTTTTCAAAAAGGATGTGATATGCACACCATCAAAAGTAATGTGCATACCACAATCAGTACATGTGGTGTCGTACTGTATGCATCACTAATCTGATTTTGTGGTGTGTACATCATTTTTTGTGGTGTTCATATCACCTCTCTTTTTTAAAGGTAAATGATTTACACATTCTTAAAATTTATTTGAACACTTTTTTTAGTGCATTATACAATTGTACATTATTTATAATATGCTTTAATTATGTGTATAATGAAATGTGTAAATAAAAATAAAAAATGTGTGCAAATCACGTCACTTTCCAAAATTCTCAACAATAGAGTTAGAGCATTGGGTGTGGACGTTGGTTCGTTGTCGTCGTCCGAGGTGGCAGCCTCGCCGAGCTCGCCGCCACACCGTGGCTAGCTCGCCGTTTCTCGCCGTCCTCATTCTACTCGTGGCCACAACGAGGGTTTATGTGTACGGGTTTGCAGCTTTTTCATCTAAACGTTGTGTAACTTTTATATTTTTCCAAAGTAAACTTTTTTTTTTTTTTTAAACCCAACTTAAATTAACACTATAAATACCAAATATACCAAACATATTTTACACACTCCTATCAAATACCAAACATACTTCAAACATTTACATTAAAAAGAAAGAAACATGTCCGACTCATCGTATTCAAGTATTAGCGACTTTGGAGAGATCGAGGAGCTAGAGATGATAGTGCAAGAGTTTGAAAACAAGCAATTGTTGCAAAACCAAGAAGCCGGTCCATCACATCGCCGTAAATATATCCGTCGTGAACGTGAAGTTGCTGAAACACGTCTAAGGGGCGACTATTTCAGTGACTAACCAAAGTATACGGACGAACAGTTTCAACGCCATTACCGTATGAGTCGTAAACTATTTTTAAAAATAGTCCAAGGTATTGAAACATATATTGAAACTAATCATCCTCTTCCTGCGCATTTTGATTTCTTTAGACAACGACCAAATGCTTGTGGTATAATGAGTTTTAGCGTGATTATGAAATGCACATGTGCCCTACGCCAATTGGCTTACGGGGTAGCACCTGATGCATTAGACGAGTATTTACAAATAGGTGAACACTGTGCAAGCGATTGTCTAGATTTTTTTACTATGTGCATAATCCAGTTGTTTGGGATGGAGTTTTTAAGAAAGCCAACCGAGGAAGACATTCGCAACTTATACCAGGCACATAGCATGGTTCATAAGATTCCAGGAATGTTGGGAAGCATCGATTGTATGCACTGGGAATGGAAGAATTGTCTGAAAGAATGGCAAGGGCAATTTCACAGAGGTGATAAAAAGTATCCAACTATTATGCTTGAAGCTGTTGCTTCGTATGATCTGTGGATTTGGCATGCGTTTTTTGGTGTTGCAGGTGCGAATAACGATCTTACCGTTTTGTATAATTCTCCGTTATTCGATGACCTGATTGATGATATTGGCCATCAAGTTCCGTTTGAAGTATACGGACATTCATTCAAACATGGTTATTATCTAGCTGATGGAATTTACCCATAGTGGGCAGCGTTTGTCAAATCCTTTACTGTTGCAAGCGACCCAAAAAACGCCGCATGGAAAGCGAAATAAGAAAGTGCTCGAAAAGATATCGAAAGAGCTTTTGGTGTCCTCCAAGGACGTTGGCATATTATTGCCCAACCGGCGCGTGCATGGACTGTGGGCAAGTTACGGAGAGTCATGTACTCGTGCATCATATTGCATAACATGATTTTGAAAGATCAAAAATTTGCGATATCCGAAGCTGCCGAAATTTATATTCCTCCGACACCAAATATGCAGCGGACATGGGTTGAACGTTGCGCAACGCAAAGAAGAAAAACCAAAGAACTACACGATAAACGCACACACGCAAGGCTTCAACGATGTCTCATCGAGCATGTTTGGCATCAACAACAATGGGAAGAATATCAACGGAATAGGAATAATTAGTATCGTATGTTTTTTATTTTAATGTCGTATGTTTTTTTTTAGTACCGTATGTTTTTTTTAGTTCCCGTCGCATCTTTTTTATTTGGATGAAATAAAAAAAGTATGTTGTATTATTATTTTTAATTAGTGAAATGATTTTAATTTATTTAATGAAATGAATAAAAAAATAAATGTGTAAGTGGTGGGGCCCAAATGAAGAGGTTGAGGTTATTTATTTAGTGAGGGGGTTAGTTGTGAAGTGGTGTTGGGTGATGTGGCACACGTAGGGCCCGAATGAAGAGATGAAGTTAGTCATCTACACCCAATGCTCTTATAAGTTTTTAAAAACTCTCACCAAACACACCTAGCTATTAGTTGTAGACTTGTAGTTACAAGATAGGGTGTATAATATTTTGTTTTATACAAAAGTTTGTTAACAAAGTATAGTATAATTTACAATTATAAAGTGTAAAAAAAACATACGACATTTAACGTTACAAAGTATAAACTTTCAATTAGCGTTTCATAATATATGTTTAAAATGAAATCCAAATATTTAACAGACATATAATATCGGAAACTAAATATTAAACGGTTTTTCGTTGGCAAACATAATTGCTCATAACAGGTAAAGTTGACTAAGAAGATTTTCAACCGATCTTAAACCTAACGGTATCAAAATCGACTTACAATTAAGACGTTGTTACTTGTTAGATGAAACCCCGTTAACGATGAAAAAGGATAATACTTTTGTTGAATATTTGTTAATTTTGGACAAACTAAGGGAGTTTACGTAGATAGTGAAATTTGTATTTATAACTAGTGATCTAGGAAATTCATTCTGCGACTACTTCTTGCCTTTAAATAAGGGCATCTAATGAAGCAAGTCGTTGATGTGAACTTCTATTCAATGAGAAAAGAACTTGGTAACTAAGACATGCATTATGTCAAGGTCAAACTTGGTAACTCGCACATTGTGTCAATGTCAACCTTTAATTTTTATGTATATATTTTTATTTAATTTTTGTTTTTTTTTATCAGTTTGTCTTGAAATACAGCGCTCTTTGTTAATTATGCGGTCATAAATTTGAATCTGATGCTTAAATCTGAATGAAATAATTTTGTTTGTTTTTTTATTAAAAATGTCTGAATGATATAAGTATAAAACATTTTCATTCTAATGAAGTAATGATACATAAACGTTTATAAACACTAAATAAAACAATTGAGGCCTGAAACTAATACGCCCTAACAACATGAAAATAAAATGTGTTAAAACAAAACACTCAAGGACATCATGTAACAATTTGATCTCGTAATGTAGTATATTGTTAGATATATTGTACTCCCAACATTGTTAAACATCTTCACCATTTTGTAAACTATCATTATCAATTAATTTACGGTGATAAGATTGCTAAAAAAAAGTAAATATTTTCTAGTATACTTAGTCCTTTTAACATTTAAAAAATATTTTCAAATAAACTAAATTCAAGTACATACTCAAACTACGCACGTCACAATTTGATTTTACAAATTATTATTATTATTATTATTATTATTATTATTATTATTATTATTATTATTANAACCTAACGGTATCAAAATCGACTTACAATTAAGACGTTGTTACTTGTTAGATGAAACCCCGTTAACGATGAAAAAGGATAATACTTTTGTTGAATATTTGTTAATTTTGGACAAACTAAGGGAGTTTACGTAGATAGTGAAATTTGTATTTATAACTAGTGATCTAGGAAATTCATTCTGCGACTACTTCTTGCCTTTAAATAAGGGCATCTAATGAAGCAAGTCGTTGATGTGAACTTCTATTCAATGAGAAAAGAACTTGGTAACTAAGACATGCATTATGTCAAGGTCAAACTTGGTAACTCGCACATTGTGTCAATGTCAACCTTTAATTTTTATGTATATATTTTTATTTAATTTTTGTTTTTTTTTATCAGTTTGTCTTGAAATACAGCGCTCTTTGTTAATTATGCGGTCATAAATTTGAATCTGATGCTTAAATCTGAATGAAATAATTTTGTTTGTTTTTTTATTAAAAATGTCTGAATGATATAAGTATAAAACATTTTCATTCTAATGAAGTAATGATACATAAACGTTTATAAACACTAAATAAAACAATTGAGGCCTGAAACTAATACGCCCTAACAACATGAAAATAAAATGTGTTAAAACAAAACACTCAAGGACATCATGTAACAATTTGATCTCGTAATGTAGTATATTGTTAGATATATTGTACTCCCAACATTGTTAAACATCTTCACCATTTTGTAAACTATCATTATCAATTAATTTACGGTGATAAGATTGCTAAAAAAAAGTAAATATTTTCTAGTATACTTAGTCCTTTTAACATTTAAAAAATATTTTCAAATAAACTAAATTCAAGTACATACTCAAACTACGCACGTCACAATTTGATTTTACAAATTATTATTATTATTATTATTATTATTATTATTATTATTATTATTATTATTATTATTATTATTATTTGAAAAATTTTTGTTTTTGAGCATTTTGTTATCATTATATTATCATCTTTACCATTTTCTATTTAGCAAGAAAAACAACGTAACTCATTTTAAATGTATTATTAATAGGGTAACTTGCAAATTTTGTCCCTAATGTTTCCCAAACTCAACATCTACCTTAGTTTCATGAAAATATTGTAAGCGATGACGTTGTATGGTTTTCTCCGCCGAGAAAGGAGCTTGTTGATTTGTGAAGTAACTCTCGAGTTGGGTACTCGAAGAGTAGAGTAGGGCGAAGATGAGCTTCGTGACGGAACCACTATAAACCATAGTTTGCGCTTTCTTTTATTTTTCGCTTTACACCTTCATTTACATTTATCACTTTACATTTATATTTGCATGGTGTGATTTTATTGTTTATCTCGTGTTGATTATGTTTGTGGACGGTACCCTTAAATAATTAAGGGTATTGTGAGAAATAAAGGTACCGTCAGTCCTATATTTGTGTGGATGATTGGATAAATTGTGTGGCTATGTTTGTGTTGTAGCTAGAAGTTAATATTGTGGTTGTGCTTATATTATTATGACATGCTCTAATTGTTATAGAATTATTATTGACACTTCTCATATTGCGTCTAACTTAATCGATGATTTGATACAAAAGATTTAAGTTTTTAAACAGGAACGTATTTACCCCCTCTATAGTTTCCACAAATTTGAATATAGTGGAGTTGGATACCAGAATAGAGATGACAATGTCGAACTGTTTTTCGGTCGACGATTTCCACTTTAAATGCTCTCATAAGTACACTTTTAAATTACCTTTATGACATGCTTAGCTATTTTGTGATTAAGGGATTTAGGAAGCAACAATTAAGATTTTTGCTAAAGGTATTCGGTTTTTGTGACTAGGGAATTTAGGAAGCAACAATTGAGATTTTTGCTAAAGATATTTAGTTTCGTATGTTACGTGACTATTGATTGTTGATTCAGCTTGCTTTACTATTTAATATAATATGTAATTTTCATAAATATATGCATCGAATATTAATGTACGGTAATGTTAGGTTTGATGTTTACGTATATTTTGTGGGATAGAAGGAACCACCTATTTCTTTCACTTTATTTAAGTCGGTTTTTGTTAATTAAGTAATAAAAAAAAAAGATGCGGGAGGTTTATCTCCATCTCTGCCTTCCTCCCATCTTCCACCTAGACTTCAACAACTTGACATGTGTTTTCCTTAAAGTCTTCATTTATGTGCAATTCCGCCTTCATCTTTCAGCTAAACTCCAATAACTTGATACATGTTTACCCATCCATCTTCCACTTAGAGTCCAATATAATAACTTGACACGTGTTTACCTTGGAGTGTCCCTTTATCTACATCTGGATTCCACTTATTCGTCAAAATTAAAAATCTCACATTATATAATTCTAAAATATCTCATTCATGTTCCCTTAAAAAAATTTGCATATCTTCTCTATCGACCCAGTTGATTTTCGAAAGGAGACAATATCCAATTAAAGTTTGTTATCAATAGTGGCCTCTTGATAAAATTGAGATCTATCTATTGGAACTGATATTTTGCATGGATAGTTATACTCCGCATCAACCAAGGCAGCATCACCTCAAAGACTCGATACTTATTAGTCAGAAAGAAAATAAGCCTCCAAATAGTTCAAAGATTATAGGTTATTAAAAATTTTTAAAAAATAAACTTAAAACACAAATGTTTCTTTATAAATGGGGTTTCATATACTTTATTGTCCAGTTTAACTTGGATCGCTATTGTGAGTATCATTGTGATTCCTTTTAACATCTAATTCGTATTCTTCGTAAAAAAAACTCAACTCATTAATCTTTCCAACTTGCAATTTATTTATAAAATGAAACACTTTTCAGTCAATATTTTTCATGCAATTTATAAAGAAACCTCTGTGTTTTGAATTTTCAACACAAAGTTTTTATAGGCTCTATTTTGTGTAGCATTTGGTGGCTTATTTATTTGCCGACTGATATACTCCCTCCGTCCCAATTTATTTGTCCACTTTTGACTTTTTAAGTATCAACTTTTACCTTAAATTTTTTTGTTTTATGTTATATAATACTTGATAAAAATTATACCCAATGAAAATATATTTAAAACACAATTCATTCATATAATTTGCATCAAGTATTATATAACACATAAAAAAATAGTTATGGTCAAAGTTGTAAAAGAAAGACTTTAAAAGTCAAAAGTGAACAAATAAATTGGGACGAAGGGAGTAAGACACTAACAGATACAAATGCTCCGCTGCAAGACGCTTTTTTGAAAGAAAAAAATGTTTCGAAGACGCTGATTTATAAATGTACGTCGCAGAATGGAAGCGTAATATACGTTTATGGCAAACAAGAAAAAAAGAAAAGGAATAAATAAATACAAAAGTTACCAAACCGTGCTTCTAATGTCTCTGTGATATTAGGGGTAGAGATCCTCTCAAGTTATTTATAACTTAATTGATCAAGTTGTAATTATCAACCATTGGATCAAATCCAATGGCTCAAATCATCTCATGTTCTTTTGATTTGAGTCATTGGATTTAATCCAATGATTGATAATTGCTCAACTTGATCAATCAAGTTATTTATAACTTGAGAGGATCTTTTCCCGTGATATTAGTAACCAGCATTTACAATTTTAGAAAATAATGCCTGTAGAGTATTAAGCGGTTGTGATATAATAGTTGATTTTAGCTTCGAAGACACTTCTCCTTTTCGACTTAATACAATAGTGGCATATCAATATTTTGTAAACTAACTTAATTTTGTTTTACCAAATGTACTCATGGTTAAGAATGATACAGTAATTAAAATACAATCCAGATGGTCAATGACAGTAGTACCACACGGTTAGTAAGCTGGAGTCATAGCATGTGCCTATGTGGTATGAGCAGTTTGACAGCCGTGTGAAGTTAGTGGAAGGCAATTTATGGTTAGTGGTTTACCATTCCTACTGCTTTGACCATAAAAACATTACCCAAAATATAAATCTTAAATGCTCCGTAACTTTATAAAATCTATCACTTCTAACCCTTCACTGTCAAATTTTACAGTTTTAAAAGTTAACAAATAACGTTGTCGAGTCAACCAAACTCGATTAAGTTTTAAGTTTCGACATGATCGAGCAAATTATGAGTTTTTAGACTGTCTATACATGTACTATATCAAAAGGCCAGCAAATATAACATGTCTACACTTATATTGAACGAATAACAATTTTTTTACAAGATATATTTGTACTAATCAATATCATTCCAACAAAGAATGAGATATATAAAAAGATATTTTAATTTGTAGACGAGATATCACTGTCCTGACTAAGTCGAATATATACAGAATCCTGAAATATAACGAGGTTTTCATGCCCACGGGTTTGTGTTAAGTTGGGTGAGTCAACATGTTTTTCATTTGAATATATCGCCTTATACTATGTTTTACTAGGCATGATATTGGCATGCCATGTCATATAATTGTGTTCAGATTTTGATTATGGTTTCTAATGTAGCACATTAATACACTACATGACTTTTCATTATGACTTATACCACAAGCGACAACAAGTCCTTTTGCCCTACCAATCTGGCAATCTATTATGTTTCACATCCACACCTTAATTTCTCCTCTTGTGGAATGCATGCATGTACGAGTAATAACATAGCGAATTTTCTAACGTGTGCACGTGTAACTTATTCTTTAGTGAAAAACATTCACATTGTTTTCTTTTCCTGCGGGTTTGTATTTAAATCCGTAACCTTTTGATAGTATAATCTTTCTTATGTCTTGCCTACAAACATACATATAAATCGACGTACATGACTATCTACATGTATGCAGGGTTGTCTTTGAATTTTTGAAATTTTTGAAATCCTCGTACGAAATTACATAAGGATGGCTTTCGAGAAGGATTGGCATGTAAAAAGTGTCGTCATCTATAAGATATAATTCAAATTAGTTATCTAAATTTTAACATATTACTCATTTAAAATATTTTCTTATCTAAATACATTTTTTTCTTCTTCGAGGAAAATATGTGTACACATGCATATCATTATTATCGGGACAAAATTTGGGCTCCTAAACTTTTGGGGCCCTTGTGCGATCGCCCACTTCGCACACCTTGAAATACGGCTCTACATGTATGTAATGCTATAGTTTCAGGTTCGCCATGAGAGAATAGTTATAAATATACTGGATTAGACAAACATGGATTGAACACATGTTACAGTCATCAACTCATCATCATATCATTGTTGTAACACATAATTGTGCGACATTATACCTCAAGTAATATAACTCAATTAACTAGAAAACCATAAGATGAACATTTAATTTTGAATGTAACGAACGTATTGGTTCTAGCTCTAACTAAAAAAAATAAAATAAAAGTGTGGTAAGTTATTTAGAGAGACGCCTTTCTAGAAACGGGAGTTTCTTTTTGACTTTGACCAGATCACTATTTTGTGTTGTTGCATGGAACATCTTACATGCCAAAGACATAGAAACCCCGTGGCCGAATATTGTTTAAAAAAAAATAAAAAAAAAAAATAATAATAAAATAAAATAAACCGTAGAATTTAAATAAGTTAACAGATAAAAGCTATTGTTGAAGAATTACCCGATATAAATTATAGTTGTATTTAAGTTTAATGCATTCATTATTTCATTTGGTATAGGGGTATTTAAGTAAAGTTTGTTCTAGATAAGTGGTTGTAAGTTCATGTTACACAAAGGACAAGTAACGACAAGTGTAGTTTCGAGACTCTCATAACCCGAACCTAGGTATGCATTTCCTTCATTTGAAGAAATATATTTTAAATTTATAATTCAAATACTATCTATCACAAAACAAATAAACGTTATAGTCATTTTAGAACAAAAGAAATATGACCACATTAATTGAAGATTACAAGGATTGGTTAGGAGTTGCCATGACTTTATTTGGTTGTGCACATAAGTCAATTGTACGACCAAAAAGGGAGCACAATGTCAATACTTGAAGTTTACTCGAACATCTCAGTTTGTCTATGATTATGACCTTAGAATAATGATAGATAGATAGGTACAAGAGAAGCAACTTGGATAACTTGTCAACCAATACATAAAGTATGCAACAATATGTTTTGTTACAATTAAAAATACAACAATTTAGTTCCGTATTTTTTAATGTCCGCTAGGTGAAGAGTAGTAGAAACAGTTCATTATTATTACCACAAAGAAAAGTGTAAAACTAACAAATTTTGCAAACCACCGTTATGGTGGTTTAGTGGTCAGAAAACATATGAGTAAAAAACTCGTTCTTCTGAGATAATTTAAACGAGGAAAAACCTCATCCATTTAACCGTTTGGCTACTCCTATAGTGAATCAGTTAGACAAAAGGTCAACTTTAGTCACCAAAACAAAATTTTATAGGAAATATCGGAAAGGTGTGAACCTTGTAATAAAACTAAAGGCTATTGAATACCTTGTCATAAACGGATTGACGCAACCAAATTGATAAATGGTTATGAGTGTTATCATTTGTTTTGGCAAAAGTTATCATTGATCATTGGTAAAGTTGGTAATATGAGTAACTTTGCACATTTGGCCATTATGTTTTTCTGTTGCAACGATTTATCAAATTGAAAATTGATAAAAGAAATGATAATTTGTTTATTAAACTAACGAGTTTCCAAAGTAAATGCAAATATAGTTGAGGATCTCCATGTTCAATTTTTGTTCTATTACAGCCTATTAACACTTTTTTTAATTGTATTTCGTAATAATAAAACGTTACCTGTATATGGCTGTGTTTAACTACAGGTCAAGCCAACCTCTCGCTGCTCCCAATAAGTTCTTCGCATTTTTCCTATCTCCAACTAGTTTTCTAGATTTTTAAAAAAAAAAAAAAAAAAAGAAAAAAAAGAAACCATTCTTCATAAACTCGTTCCAGTTATAATATAAAAGATAACAACTCACAGTATATAAAAACAAAATCTTATGGTACAACTTAGAAGTTACGATAACAAAAACCTAAACTATTGATATCCAATTCTTTAACCTTATATGATTTACAGAGTAATTCTTTAAACGGACTGTATGAGCCGGTTGGAACTTAATCCCAGACCAAGTACCGAGTCCCGGTTTTAACCGATCCTAGTCCTTTCAGGACTTTGTCCTAATTCGGGATTCCGGGGGGCTCGAACAAATCCCAGACCTTTGAGGCTTTGGTTTTAAACCAAATCTCAAACACAGGTCACATCCCATCTATGAACTATTCTGGAGGGANTTTCATATGTTGATAGGGCTTGGTGTTTAGGTGAAAGAGTTTTACTCAGAAAAGCAATTGGGTGTCCTTCTTGTTGCAAAACAGCTCCAATTCCTACTCCTGAAGCATTTGTCTCAATAGTGAACACTTTATTGAAATTAGGCATGGCTAGAACTGGTGTTTGGGACATAGCTTGCTTAAGTACTTCAAAGGCTTTCTGTGCAGCTTCATTCCACTGAAAAGCATTCTTCTTGAGCAATTCAGTTAAAGGTTTACTCACAATTGCATAGTTTTTGATGACATTTTGATATACAGTGACAGTTTGAGTAGCCACATTGATCATTTGACACAAGTTTTGCAAGTGATGAAGCAAAATTCTTTGTTTGCCAAGAAGAGCAAGTGTGTTTTTGCTGCCACTAGTGTAGAGTATTTGGGTCACATCATTTCAGACAAGGGTGTGGCTACAGACCCTTGTAAGGTACAAGCAAATTGTAACACTCGTTTAGAAATCAACTAGAAATGAAAATGAGATCAACAATTGCAACAATTCAATTAAGAACCTATTGAACAAGAATTAGATTCGAAATTGGGATTATTATTAGAAAGATGTATTGTAACATATTACAAGAAATGAGAGAGAGAACTTTTAACAAATCAAGAATGAATATGAGTTATGATACAATGGATGGTTAAGTAGAAGTGGGTTGAGTGAAACAGAATTTGGGCGCCAAACTTGTATAAGTTTGAAAGTTGGCAATTCCAGTCCTTGTACTTGTATTTTGTATTTTGACTTGTAACAAAACCTAAACTATTGATATCCAATTCTTTAACCTTATATGATTTACAGAGTAATTCTTTAAACGGACTGTATGAGCCGGTTGGAACTTAATCCCAGACCAAGTACCGAGTCCCGGTTTTAACCGATCCTAGTCCTTTCAGGACTTTGTCCTAATTCGGGATTCCGGGGGGCTCGAACAAATCCCAGACCTTTGAGGCTTTGGTTTTAAACCAAATCTCAAACACAGGTCACATCCCATCTATGAACTATTCTGGAGGGAAACTGAGATTTTGGTATATAATCAATGAATTGCATCTATAGCAGTTACTCGGCATTACATACATCTAAATTATAAATTACAATTAGAATGTGAAATCAAAACAATGGTGATAACTTAACCTTCTATTTTCCTGATTAGTCCATCAATAAATTTCACTAGTCTGACCATGTAGCAGCCATCTATTATTCTTTTTGTTTCTACCTTTTGCCAGCTATGTTACTAGACCAGATCTTTGCTATATAATCTGCATGTCTCAACTTTCAGTGTTTGTTTCAGATGAATGTTTCTGGTAGCAACTATATTGATCCAGCAATGAAATATCTTCACTTGGTAACGATAATGCGCCATTACTCAAGTAATTTCGAGCAACCCTCTTTCTGCAGAAAAATATCAACTCAAAAGTTAAACCCATGAAAAAATTCCAAGTACTGAACATGTTTTATTGCACAAGCCCATATATTATACCGTCTTTGGTTTGGTCTGTTATTGGCTTCTGATAAACGTGAAGATTCCGATCTTGAAATTTGGGAGAGTGATGAGAGGTATTCATGGAAAACATAGCCTTTCAATGATAATTGTGATCGTAAAGGAACTATGGATTGAACTGTATTGCAAAGTGGCGAGTCTAACATGCTGCATATACATGCAAAACAGGTCATTAGTCAGTCGTAGCGCATAATCGCATATGTCCACATAATACGTCAAATAATTAATTTCACATGCCAAACGATTGCATATACATGCAAAACAGTTGATTTAGTCAGTAGCAGCGTATGAGGCGTCCAGACAGCAAGACAAAAAAACTGAACTCTATATTTCTCGAGTATAGAAAGAAACAGAGGTTGCAAAATGGATGGGTTGGGTAACAAGTCAAACAGGTAGATCCAAATTTTAGATTTTTTTTATAAATACTTCGTGTGCCAATACTCAATATGATTAAACACGATATTAATTCACCGTGAAGGTGATATTGAATACTATGTTTAAGTTTTTTTCATTAAAAATACATTGCAAGACTTTCTATCCATTTGACCCTTTTCCCTTTAGACTAAACAATTATGGGTTGATAGGTTGAAATTGCCACCTCAGTCTCACAAGTGAAAGATCTATGGATCTACCATTCTACTTCTACCCAACTCTTGCATTCTAAATAAATATGACCATATTGCAGCATTGAGGTTCAGTAATTGTAACAGTACCTTTTCGAGGAGACTCCACTTTGCAGCTTTTTATTTCCTATACTCTTGACCAATTTGTCGTTCTGGTTGATCAGTTTTCCCAAAGAAGCAGCATTAGTTGATGCAGCCAGCATCTCCGACACCAAATCCACTCTACCATTTATTCCAGCAGATACACATTTTTTTGCATATAAACAGAAGCCATGCTGAGCAAATGTTGATGCAATTTGCAGTTGGTCATCGTGCCAGCTGGACGACTGTGATTTCTCAGATGAGAACATTGATGGTTTTATGTAATCCTGTAGATCAAAAGACTCAACCATCAAAACAGCATATGGCAATGTATCAAATAACTGCAAAATATATACTTACACATGTTAATGATTGGCAGTCAGCAAGTAATAAATCTGCTTCGGAGATTAAATTAGTCATTCCATAAGAAATCCCTAAGGCTTCCAACGTGTCTTTTTCCTCAATAGAGACATATTGACTCAATTCCTTACTGCAATTTCTAAGTCTTCTCCATGTTTCTTGTACAATATCTGTTGATGCCACTGTTTTAGGCCCGTGAGCAAACTCTGCTTTCCTACTGAAATCTATTCGGCTACATTCATCCATCATTTGATAGTCTCTAGGTGGATCTTCTGTGGGTTCAACGTGAGAATCCCCAATTTCCTCTCCATGAACTGGTGCTGTATCTAAACCTAAATCTCTAACCATTTCTGAGACTTTATCTTCTTCCACCATATTTATGGGTGCACAATCAGTGTTTGTAGGCGACTCTCCTACACCACCATCAACATGCCCACTAGAGCAGAGAGTAGAGTACATCATTGTTCCATTCTCGATTACTGTGTCGGGAACATAAGAAGATTCCGGAACACAAGATACATCTCCAGACTTGCATACACCATTAATATTGGAAAAAGATGGTACTTCTGACGGATGACAAGTATCCTCCAGCTGCTCATTTCCCACATGGAAGAACTCGTCATCATTTATATCCATGCTTTTATTACATAAACCGTCATTTAAGCACTCTTCTTCTGAATCAGACGACACTACTGCATTGTATTTTCTTCTTGCATTTCTTGTGTCAACAGGCACTTCTGCAATGTCGTTTATATCAAATAATCCTTCATTCCAGCAGTGTCCTGAATCAGAAGACATTTCTGCATCATATTTTCGCTGAAGAGTTCTTCGTGTGGATGCAACTGGAGAGTTTGAGCAACTGGGAAGCTCGTTAGTGGTGTTGCACTGAGCTGCAAATTCATTTCCATCCTGATCAGAGCCGTGCATTCGTAGCATTTCATCCTTTTTGGCGTCAATATCTTGTGTTTCTCTAAAATCTTCCTCTTCTTCCTCGATTATCTCCATCAAGGTAGCATCTTTTTCGATCAACAGAGTTGACTTGGTAATCTCGCTCTCAATCATTTCAGACAGCTTGGAAGTGTGACCACAGGGAATCATCTGTGGTAGAACATGATGCCCAGCATTAGTATCAAACACCAGGGGAGCATATGTATTCTGCACTTCACTATCTGCACAATCAAGAGAACGTGAGGTGTCAGCAACTATTGTTTCAGTAGAAGTGGAAAAATCAGATTGTGAAGGTTGGATCACGCGTCAGCAGTCAAGTCAGGTTGTGTCACCTGTAGCACTTCTTATTCTTTCTTTTTTTGATATTAAAAATAAGCATTTGTTGTTATGATTACATTATATTATTACAATAATAATCCAGACTACCAACCCATTCAGATAAAAAATCTAAGTATATCCAAACATAATTTCTACATCTGTTACTTACAAAACTAAATTATCATATACAGTTACACCGTTACACAATCTTGTCAACTGACCTTTTTTCTGATATTGACCCTGGCACCAAAACTGAAGAAGCATGATGCTTTTACGAATATCACCTTGGCAATGGTCAATAAACCGCTCTACCAGTACAGGCTCGATTTTAGCTTTTTCTGCAGCGCAAACCTAACAAAATACTTATAGATCAAAATACAAGTCAAAATGGTAACATGGTAGAATTTGAAACAAAGATGTGCCCATTACCATATATGCAAGGTTGAGGAGCTCCTCTGATGATGGTATTCTAAAGCAAACCTCTATCCTATCTAAGTTATTTGGTAAATCAGGGTCATCACCTATTAAGAAAATCAAGATAACAGTGATTAGATCGCATAATAAAAGTTGATAGGAAGAAAAATCTTTAATAAACTCTTACTGTTGCTAGTCAATATCATTGGTCGTTTTGCAGTCTCTGCAAGTTGTTGTATAGTAGCAATAAAACCACGATCTTCAAATAGAGTTGCATCCACATCCTCAAAAAGAATTAGTGTTTTAATTCCATTTTGAGAACTGACTGGCGTTAAAGCTGTTGCAGCACCATTTTTTGAATCTTCATCATCTGATAAGGATATCAAGTCAATAACGTCGGCAGACCTTTGAGCATCATCCGCCTTACGTTTGGTAGGGGTTGACTTCAGTTGACTCTTATTATCTGGATTTTCGGGATTAGGCATAGAGCTGATCATAACAATTGTGAAACACAGTGTGATTAACGGATAACACAAATTATAGGGGTTTTGTTATCACAAATAGGGATAACAATTAAATGTCATACAATGGGTAAAATAAAAAATGTATGAACTCTTAAGTTCCAAAAAGTAACTAATGTTTAATGATTATGCATGATATAATATTTCAGAAGCTTGCAAAGAATAATTTTAACAAACCTTTGAAGCCAGTGTGATTCTACAGCTTCTCCAAACTTTTGCTTGACAAGTGCACCATTTCTCCAATCTGATGTATTCACCTAGAAAGGCGCATTGATGTTAACTTTCACTAGATTTATATACTAATAAAAATTTAAGAGAGTCAAAGATTAACTTACCTCAATAACTTGAAACCCCTGTTCTTTGGCACAGGCATAAATGGCTGCAGATTTCCCACTCTGCAAAAAAATAAAAACTATTTTAACTTAAATTACAAAATAAGAGATATTTACCGAAGGCTATTGATAATTAAGTGAAAGACAGAAGATACATACCCCAACTGGGCCTGTAACTAAAAGAACATTCTTGAGATTAGTTTCTTCCTCAGTATCAGAACCAGAGTCGCTTGGACAGTAGTTAAGGTCAATGTCTTGCATGATCTGGTTATCATTATCTGTAGGACATCTATTGGTTCTTGAACCCTTCTCTTGCCATAAATGTAGCCATTCATTAAGAAGCTTAACAGATTCAAAGTTTCCACATATCTGCATATCACACAAAATTAATTATTGCAGTAGCAGAAAAGTAGTAATGTATCTTTGTGCTAAGTCAAAGCGAATATAAAAATAAAGGGAGTATTATGCTATGCATATCAATAAACTTATCATTTGTTGCACTTGTAAAGAGAAATTCTGATTTAAGATATCAAACCTCAATGGCCTTTTCAGGCTGGTACTTTGTTGTCCATAAACAATTCTCAGGCTGATAGCTACAATCGTGATAATTTGATGCCATCCTGATAACACAAGAGAAAAATTATTCAGCTACAGCTATCAAGACATAATTGTTAAAATTTATGCATGAAGAGATTTTTGAAAATAATAGTACACAGTTTGATTGATCACTCAAGCAACAAATAACTGAATAAAGTATTAGCCAGCATTTTGTTTCATAACTTTCAAAGATTGTCTTAATCTATTAGAAAAGGAACATCATCCTATTTGACAACATATTTTTGTTTTTAATTTTCGTAAATAGGTTGTTGAATAATAACATACGCACAACAAAATTCAGGATTGTCGATCAAAAGGACAACATTGCTAATGAAGTAATTCTTTTTTTCGGACATGTACTTTTTAAAGATAAAAGACAATGTTCACCTTTTTGAAAGCAGCATATCCTGCCACTGAGTATCCAATTCTGAATTCTCGAAGAAATCACCTGTTTTTCCAATTTCATGACCCTGCCAATTTAGTAATACTTATATGATATACGCATACTTGACTCTAATAAGCAATGTACGAGTAATATATCCACAGGAAGCTATTGGCTATTGAAACAGGCAAACCAATGCTTACCACCTCAATGTTTTGGATATCCAGAAAGTTATCAAAATCCAAACAATTGACTGATCCTTTAAATTTTTGTTGCAAGCAAGCATCTTCAAGATCTTGACTGGTCTTTGTGGAGATGCTTTCCGAAAATGTCCAGTTTCTCCAATCAACAGAGAATGTTTCACCCTGAAGAGGTGATTTTTTAGATCGGATGTAATAAACTAAATATTAAAAGTAAGCATTCAAGTAGTGATAAACTAGGTATAGTAGATAGCTAAGATCAGGTCAATGTTCCTTGCCTCCTTTTTCTCAAATATGTGAACAGGGCTGAAATCGTTGTTGCCTCCCTTTCTCTCAACATGGCACCAATTATTCTCTGTGCTAGTATTCTCAGTGTTTTTCTTGCCAAATTTCCTAGATGAAAAGAAAGGATGTATTTGCTTTCCTGCAAATATACGTGAATTTTCCTGATAGAGAAGGATAAATATTTTCAGAATCCAGAAAGAATAATATTGATTAAGATTCTGGCCATAAAGCACAAAGGTTACAAAGGCTGTATTTACAAGGACGATATTTACAGTTCACACACAAATTGTTGATTTGCATATTCACATACAAAGCTACATTTATTTTAATTTACCATAGAGAACTATAATTAGCACTAACCTCTGCAGTCTTTTTTGCCTCTAACCGAAGATCAGGTATTGGTTTAGGGGGACTAGCCAGCATTACATCAGAGGAATTTTCACTTTGGGCACCATTACTGGCATTTTTCGATGGCGTTGCATTCCTTTGTCGCTTCTCTGGAGTGCAACTAGTCTGGCGCTTCTTTGGTGTAGAGCTAGTTCGTCTTCTGGGCTTCCGAGGGCTCTTTGAATCTTCAAAGCCACATCAAAACAATATTAAACATATGCCGGAAATCATTACGCTGGCACTGGCATATATCGAGGGAAGGGAAACTTATGCTTGGTAGGATGATGAGCAGATTGATATCTTAACAAGATGTGCACGACTTTAAAATTGTAAAAAATGCTAAAAGACTGTTTATTGTATACAACGTACAAAAAAAAGAGACTATGTGATTCCTTAAGGTTTGGGAATTAGCTTAAATAACTGGCTATTAGTATTTTACAAGGTTGCTATGCCATTTTTATGAGAAAGAAAATACTTGACAAGTGAATGACAAATACATTGGCCCCCTGTCTTTAAGATTATACAGACATACAAGCATGTCCTAATGGTAAAGACCTCAAGCTTATGAGCCATATAATGAAGCTATGGAAATGGGCTATTCAGCATCACTTAAAATGGTAAGAACCGAATCAGTAATTTAATACATGTCATGGGGATTAGCAACAGCGCAAAAGATTCTAAACAGGCAAATTGCTAGCAAGGGCCAAAAGAGAGGATTTGCATTTTACTTTTAATCAAAACTAAGAGACCTAAAATCCAGCTACACAGTAACATAGGTTTTATTAAAATTCATGTTGAAAAAAATCGTCGTACTTGTAATAACATCTGAAGGTGTACAACTTTGTTCAATTTTCTCAGGTGATTGGATGGAAATTGGCTCCTTTTTCTTTCTCTGCTGCTGCCGTTTCTCAGAAACTTTCGCAAAAAAATCAACTTCTGCACAAAACAATATAACTTAATAGTGAAATACATCGTTGATGTTGTATAATCATAATCAATTTTACATGATATGGCAACAAAAACATATGAGTACACAGGATGGGGCGTGGCCTGCGTCCAGCTCAGCATTCACTTACTAGTAGTAGAAGGAGAAACTTCTTCAATATCCTTTCCCCCAATCTCATTTCCATTTGCAGCAACCTGGTACCCAACAATTATTGTTTTTAAACAGAGAGAGCATGAAAACCCATGCACTGCCACGTACTAATGTAATACACATGTTTGGTAAACATTCATATAAAACATCAGATATCATAAACCAGTTAACTTCGCCTCCCACCAGAAGTATGATGAGAAATGCTAGTTCTTTAGGTAAAGCTGCACTGAAAGCTAGAGGTGTAGCCGTGTAGCTTGTCTTAGTCTGAGCCTCATAAATAGAGTGCCTCGCCGTAGAGGAGCACGTGCAGAGAGTTCTTTTGTGCTCCCCCTTAAAGAGGAGGTTTGCCAAAAAAACATAACCTATAGTGTTTCTAGAGGAGTAGCACCATATACCCAGGGGGAGGGGCAATGACCAGAGGCGGTTATAACTAATTTACATGTACTATAAACTTTGTTGAAATTCACATACCTTATAACACACTGTGTTGAATCTGTCGAGCAAAATAGAAAATCGTGTATCAAATTTCACTGACTAATGCATCTATTCGCAATGGAAACCTTACAACATACGCATACTTATAACACACTAATCCATTGATTTATGTCTTCTCTCAAATTATAACTTCCTACTAATTCAATCATGCAATAAACTACAATAGTCACTGTCCAACATAAACACACTGATTTTGTGGTAACCTATTTCATTCTCATTATTAAACATTGTTCATAATACACTTATCTAGCTTCTTCCTACTGCAATATCCTGATAAATTGAAACGGGATCACTCTTTTCGCATATCATTCGGTTTCTGGAACACACGTAAATCAAATACTTAATTTAATCAACACTCTACTCTCTAAAATCAGCTCAATTACACTCATTACAAACAAGCATCTATAAAATTAAACAATTCAAATCGAAATCAAATCACTAAATCAACCACAAACCTTCCTCGAAGCACGCGGTTTCGGCTTTCGTTTCTTACTTTTCGCACTTTGACTCTGACTTCCACCACCGCACTCATCATCACCTTCTCCCTGCTCCAAATCAATCGGCTCAATTTCATCATCTACACATACAACATTCTCCGGCGATTTATGCGGAAAGAGTGTGGATTGAATCAATCGGCGACGGACACGCGGTTTCGTCTCCGAATTCGGTGAATTTTCCATCCGATTAGATGAATTTGTGTTCAATTTGGGGGTTTAGGGTTTGGTGAGAGATGTGTGTTTTTTTAGATTTGGGGGAATAATGAATTTAGGGCAGGTTTCCCGCCTTTTGACTATTTATAGTTTGACGTCAATTATAAAAATTAATTGAAAATTTTGTGTAAACAAATGGAGGTAAATGGTTAGTTTTAGTTCCATTTCCCGCGCTTATTCAATCTCTTTTTATGTTTATTATGCTTATGAAAAGTTGGTAAAATATTTTAAATATACAATGTGTTTAGTGAAAGTTATAGGAGGTGGACTCCTACTGAAACTTAGGGCCCGTTTGGTTCATAAGTGGTATTAGGATTTGGGAAAGGTTTGAAAGATTGGAATAGATTTGAGAAAAGATTAGGAGAGAGAATATATATTATTATGTATAAAATAATTTAATTTATAAATTCATAAAAGCTTTAAAAATATTTTTTACAATAAAATAGGAAAAAGAAAGCATCATGCTATGGTAAAAAAAGAATAAAATAGGAGAGAGAATATATATTATTATGTATAAAATAACTAGTTATAACGCCCGCGCACGCGCGGGTTTTTTTTTTTAAATTTTTTGAATGATATATTTTTATTTATTAAAAAACAAATAATTTAATCTTTGTTTTGTTTGATTTATGATTTTTAATTATAGTTTTTTATTAATAAAGATAATCATTTAAAGAGTTTAATCCTATTGTTAGTTACATCTTATATATATTTTTTGTATTTATCTTTTACTTGTGTAGTATATCAATAAAACAAATTTTTAAAATTTTAAATTGAAAAATAATAATTAAAATATTCCTAATAAGGAAATATTCTTTTTTCCGAAATACGAAAGTACCCATTAAGGGTTTTGTTTTATTATATAATGTGACGGTGTATAGCAGTAAATAATTATACTTTCAAAATTCTTGATTTTTGTTTGATCTTTGATGCAAAGCGTGTGTTTTTCAAAATTAATATAATGTGTGTTTTTGAAAAGCTGTCAAGTTTCGAATTGATAAAAAAAAAACATAATTTAAGTTGTCAAGTTTGAAATGTTACCAAGTTTAAATGGTACTTAAAGGTAATTTAGACAAACTACATTAATTTAAATTTTTTAAGATTCAAGATTTCAATAATCGGCATCACTGTTTAGCGAATAAGTTACAGCTAAAGTTTATTGTTGTAAAATAATTTAAAAGAAATATTGAATTAAATTCATATATATTCCATTTCCACTAGGTTCACTATATTTAAAATTTCATTTACATTAGGTTAACTTATAGAAGCTATAAAAGCTTTTATAAATTTGTTTGACAGATAAAACTTATTTTATAAGCATCTATTTTGAAAACTTAACTTTCATAAGTTTTCATAAACGGGATCCAAGCCCACAATTATTATTACGAACATAATGAACATATGAGCATTTGGTTAAAGAGTATATCACAGATACTGTTAATCCACAAACCCTTCGATGGTTCTTAATTAGTAATTGTATTTGACCTTCAATGAAATTCATATGCAAAGCGTAACAAACATTAACCACCATTATTACTTTTGTTTTTCGTAGTCCAGTTTCCTTTCATTAAGTGTTGATAAAACTTGGTTGTTGTGGACCTTGTGGTTATCACTTTATGAAATTGTGATGTGCCAAGAAAATGAGGAGACGTAAGTAGTTTAGTGCATATTTGTCATGCCATCTACTACCTAGGACAACTATATCCTTGGGCACTTAATCGTGTATGATGCTTATATTACTGACTATAGTCCTCGTTTTATCATTAAGAATAAAGATGCCAATGGTGAATGAAGTAAGTCTGTTCATCAAGTTAAAATGAAATGATGATTGAGTTTTGTCAATAGTTTTGAACCATAATTTGTGGGTTTCCTTATTAACTTACGCTACTTGTGATTTTAGAAGATGGAATGGAATTAAGGGTATAAGTTGTTAGTTATTTTGTTAAATTGCATCTATGTATTGGGTTCGTTGTTTTGGCAATGGATGTATGCAATGAAGCATCTCCATAGCTACACATACAACTATACGATTATACAACCTAACCATGCCAACTTCATTTGGAGCTATGAATAATGGGAGTATGATATGCGTGCGGTTAATGAAGTATAAATGAGATGATACGTTCCAAAGTTACATTGAACAAGCTTCTATTTTTTGGTGCATAAAGCCACTTTAGGGGTTTTCTTTTTCATTTAATGAGTGTGCTCAAACTTTTATTATCTCTTATTTGAAAGATCCACAAAATAGTGCAGTTTGTTCATTGGTTCTGTATTGTCTGATATATAGGATAGCCTGTATGATATCGGATGTCTTTAGTTTTGGTGTTTGTCACTATTACAAAAAAGTTATATGGAGACCGGTTAGAATGACTCATGGAGAGTGGTTTTAGAACCACTCTCTGTAAGGGGGTATCTCCATGAACGGTACCAATCTCTAATAGAAGCATCAAGACTTGTTTTTATGCTAAAAACCAGTCTCTAACATAAAGTAAAGACACATGTTTGTCTTTGCGTGAAAAGCAAATAAAGACCGGTGTCTGTGACAAAACCGGTCTCATTAATTTTTTTCAAAAAAAATTGGTAGGTTGTTTGGGATTGCTTATTGAAACTACTTATGTGATATTTGGGTCGTTTGGTATTGCTTATTAGGACTACTTATTAACAACTATGCTTATAGGAATTGTTTGGTATCACATATCAAAACTGCTTGCTTTAGCAGTTTCAATATGCAATAACAGACAACTCCTATAAGTAACTTTAAGCAATCAAAAATAGTTGTTTATAAGCACTCTCAATAAGCAATCACAAACAACCGAAATATAACATAAGTAGTTTCGATAAGCAATCCCAAACAACCCCTATAAGCAATTAATTTGTAAAGCA
The DNA here is from genome assembly GCA_014162995.1 of Artemisia annua. Taxonomy (NCBI): domain Eukaryota; kingdom Viridiplantae; phylum Streptophyta; class Magnoliopsida; order Asterales; family Asteraceae; genus Artemisia; species Artemisia annua. Next base: position 94,155 of record LBNU01024896.1, on the reverse strand, counting down.
ATCTCAAAAAGCCATATAAGCAGTTACACGTCAATAAGTAATCCCAAACAACCCTTGTAATTAGTTAATCAAGTAGCAATCCCAAACGCCCCCATAAACAGTTAAGTCAATAAGCAATTCCAGACCGTCCTATGAATTATGTAACTCAAGCAGAATATAAATATCCATTTCAAATTTATTATCTCTTAATGAAAATCAGCGATCTGTACTGCAATCACAAATAGCCACTAACACTAGGGAAATCAAGAGTGACTTGACACGCACTATAAGAGCACGAAAGGTAGATCACGTTAGAAGATCGAGAGCTGAAGGTGGCACCACATGCTCCTTCTCTCTCTTAATATACCAGTTGCAACCGACTTGAAACGCTATGAAAATATTTCAAAAGTACCTGATCATCCAAGTAACAGTTTCTGTTAAAACAATCACAAGTACAAACATGTACACATAAGCTTGTTATCATTCAACAACAACATTCTAAAGGTTGTTTGAGTCACTACAACATATCATTGAATAGGTTTCAATCATGTTCACATAATCAGTATAATTTTCTAGAAGATAAATGCACCATACCTCTCTATGGTAACCTTAATAGTGGATTTGCAGCTGGTCTTTTCTTCGACATTCATATTGGTTATTTACTCCATGTGCTGATCTTGAGTTCACCGTTTAAACCTAGGTTCATTCTTTAGACCTAGGAAGCTGCAGATGATAGTATACTTTATTAAACATTGTTAAGTTACATGTCCTAGGTACAATGCACTTTCAAAATGAAGCATGAATGTTTGATGAAGATCTGATCTTCTTTATCTCCATTTGAAGGTGGCAGCACATGGAAAAAATGGTATCCTCTAATAAAGCCACATGGCTTGTGGTCTAGTGGTAAAGGCTTAAGTAGTTAAGCGAGCCCAAGTGAGAGTAGTACCGGTTTGGGTGACTGACCGGGAAGTCCTCACTTGGGAACCACAAGCTCTAATGATATCAGACGAATCGGGAATATGAGTGGAGTTATCCCCAAAGGAGAGGCTCGCGGTTGGTATCTCTGCCCGAGGATGCGACACTAACTCGAGCCAATAACTAACAACTAACCCGCCGTTCAAAAAATAAAAAATAAAAATAAAAATAAAAAATAAAAATAAAGCCATATATTCAGGTTTTAATATTGACCAAACCTCATACAAAATGTCAAAAAGGATTACTTACTAACATGAAAAGTTATCTTATGGCTTGTTGCTTTATCTGAGTAGTAGATCGGGGAAGGTTGTAGCTTGAGCAGACTTGGTGTCCTTTCCGGCAAATATCTTGAGTATAGACTTTGTCGTTCATTGATTGCAGATAGTGAATGTTCATTGCAATGTAGCAGATGCAGGTGGCCACATTCTGGTTATCTTCATGAATTGCTCAAGATGGTGAATGTTCGTTGTAATGTAGCAATGCATTGTACATCTCTTTGTCCTTTTCTGTAAATATTGGCTGTAAAAATGCAGCATTTTAACAAAATATAAGATATCTACAAAGCCCATGAGTGTGTTCTTTTAGTGTATGGTTAAGTTGTAATCTTTTGTGATATTAATGTAATGAATTCACCTTTTGCACGCGCTCGCGCGCAAAAAAAGTAAATAAAAAATAGATAGATAGATATTTCTACAAGCCACTTAGTAAACAACACTTTATTCTTAGTGTAGCAAAAAGGCCCATATTCAGTACGTTTAGTAAAAGCCCACTTTCCTAATTAGGTCCATATCTTATGTCTGTTATGTTCGTGTATGGAACAGTTTTGTCGATTTGATGTTAAACAAGATTGGCGTCGGCCGGCCGCGTTGCGGCCTGGCGGAGTTTTTTTCGGTGTAGTAATTGGTTGTCTTATTGTTTTCTTTACTTGAGATGAAAATTCCTTTCTACACATATGTTTGCATTCAGATGGAAGATAATCAGTGTTGCAAGTAATATTTTCCATGCCGCACCCTTGCCTGTTCTTTTCAGTGTGCAACAGCTATTTCAGCACACATTTCCAACGCTCGGCATTTGGTGGATGGGTATCATAACTTCTCCACCAGCTCCCAAATGAGTGTTTTTCCCATCATATGTCAATTGTTACTTAGGAGATTAATCGAAAAATTCATAGAAATTGCAATAGTCACACAAACATCTTTATAACATCTGAGGTTATTTGAGCATGAGAAAACTTCTTAATAGGAAAAGACTGAAATGTAAGAATAAAAAAAAACACATGGGCTGACCAATGTTCTTAACAGATATAAGAGCATAAATTTTTTTCAAAATGGAATGTTATATTAAGATCACATCAACTCCGAACATAGTCAAGCCAACTGAGCAAGTTTACCACGACATNTATGCTTGATAATTTGTATTTCTTATGTAAGAGGTGTTTTAATAAGTGCATTAATTGTATTTATTGACCTGTTAATTAATTATATTTAATGTACATAATGTTTTATTTATTGTATTTAATGTTAGTATTAATTGTATATTAGAATTAAATATGAGAGGAATTTCTATAAGTAGTATTGGTTGTTGTATTTATAGTTTTAGAAGTTGTATTGCTTAATTTTAAGTATTTCTGTTAATAGTAGGCCTTCCTCCATTATAAGATAGTTAGGGGGTGTTTGTTTTCAACTTAATTGACTTAATATGAAAAAAAACTGAATTAATTAAGTCATATAAAAACCGTTTGTTTGCAACTTAATAGAGAAAGATGACTAAAAATATTAAGTAATAAAACTGAGGTTGTCTGCATTAAGTCATTTGTTAATTAACATGACTTAATGAAAAAGTTAAACAAACAGGCCCTAACTTGACGAACGGAATTTAATAATTCAAACACCCCAATATGATACGGATCTAACAACCCACGTATATAATACGAACAAGATTGGCGTCGGCCGGCCGCAACTGGCGGAGTTTTTTTCGGTGTAGTAATTGGTTGTCTTATTGTTTTCTTTACTTGAGATGAAAATTCCTTTGTACACATATGTTTGCATTCAGATGGAAGATAATCAGTGTTGCAAGTAATATTTTCCATGCCGCACCCTTGCCTGTTCTTTCAGTGTGCAACAGCTATTTCAGCACACATTTCCAACGCTCGGCATTTGGTGGATGGGTATCATAACTTCTCCACCAGCTCCCAAATGAGTGTTTTTCCCATCATATGTCAATTGTTACTTAGGAGATTAATCGAAAAATTCATAGAAATTGCAATAGTCACACAAACATCTTTATAACACCTTAGGTTATTTGAGCATGAGAAAACTTCTTAATAGGAAAAGACTGAAATGTAAGAATAAAAAAAAACACATGGGCTGACCAATGTTCTTAACAGATATAAGAGCATAAATTTTTTTCAAAATGGAATGTTATATTAAGATCACATCAACTCCGAACATAGTCAAGCCAACTGAGCAAGTTTACCACGACGTCCCATTGAACCACAACGACAATCACCCTCATGGTTTTTCTTGGATTCTCTTGATGCTATAAGTACTCACCTCTTCTAAGTGAGTATTGATCGCCTTTTCAACTTCTTTCGCAGCCCCAACCGGCTCCTGAAATGTAGTCAAGTTCTGTGTTGATACTATTTCCCGGATGTCAGTCCTTAGTCCCCTTATGAACCTCTCCATCTTTCTCCCTTCAGTCGGCACTTGGTGCTCAGCATATTTAGCCATTTCCACAAAGCAAGCAGCATACTCTTGCACAAATGCAAATGACTCATAAAACAATTGAACTAAGTATGTGCGGAACATTCTTGATACAACTTTTATTTCGGTTTATGCGCCTACCCAAAATTCATATGCTAAAAAAGTGACTTTTGATATTTTTCAAATGTACATAAGCTCAAAGGCCAGTAAGCACGCTAAAACAAACACCTTAAATAAAAAGAAAAGTGTAACGAATTTGGCAAAAACATTAAGTCACCTATTCTGTAACATCAGAGGTGGCATGATAGTGGATGATTGCACAGTGCGTCGAAGCTCACATTAAAGGTACCTGGTCAAATAAATATGAAAATTACAACCATACTAAGCAAAAAAATTGAAAACCATATATTGCACAATTAGTATATACACAATGAATAATTCAGAAGTACACGGCATTTATGCATAACTTTTAGTGTGTGACACTATACCTATATCAGTAATTGGATGAAACTGTCTTGTATGCATTACTACTTCCGGGCCAAAACTGAACTGAGTTGGTTTTATTCAATTCTCATAGACACTTTAGAGCTATTTTTGCTACAATTAGTTTTTATCGAGCTATCTAAGAGGATTTATCAAGCATAGACTTGATAGACATGTTAAGCTCTTGAACAGACTCATATCTTTCGTCTAACTACTGGATCAAATTCACACTTAGCCGGGGTGTTTGGATTAGCTTATCTCCGGAGCTTAATGCCTTAATTCACTTTTAATTAGCTTATCTCGGGATTAGCTAATAAGCACTGTCAACCTAGTGTACCCACTTACTGAACGGATTAACTGAACCAACGCACCTAACCAAAGGTGAACCGACTCACTAAACCCACCACCCTGAATATGCTCCCTGAAACCAATAACTGAACTAACCCACTCAACAAACCCATTGAAAGCAACCAAGACAATAGTTAAAGGGTAAAAAATCACCTAATTGTGTGGTATTGAATCACTGAAATCATGCTTTTAGACGACCATGGCGTGCTACGAATGACGCTGTGGCACTATTAGCATTTCAGCGTTTTTTGGAGTACTCCAGTAACGGCCCGTTAATGAACGTTGCTATTGCTTTATATACATTGGCGGGGCGTCGTATTTTCCGTTTATTTTTTTAAAATGTTATTCGTAGCTGGCGGTTATTTTTAGTTAGCATTTGTTTCTATATTTTTTTTTTTAATTCAAGCACATATAATGGTACGTTGTAGTTAAGAAAAGTGTGTTTAGTTTTGAAAATTTTGTATGAATATAACAAAGGCAAAAGAAGAAAAACAAATATCGTGTGTTGTTGATTTTAGACAGTAACATTTGGTCCTATCTTGGCCAGTACGTCGCAATTGCAACTTATATTAGCATCTAATTTATGAAACCAAAATCTACATACGTATGTGCAGATTTATATCTATCTATATATAAATACATATGATAATGTACCTTCGTCTGATTGACGTCTTTGGTTGTTATGTGTACTTTGGTCGTTAATGCGAACTACACGCGCAGTTTTCAAACGGGAGGTGCAACGACCTTGTTGCAGGTTCTAATAATACCTGTTAAAAAAGCAACAACATATAAGCAACAGGTAACAAATATAAACTTTGAACATTTGGTCAATAAGAATCTAATGACAGATATATGAATGTTTTTCATTCATTGACTTGTTTCCATAAATAATCAATATTATATCATCATAATTTCATGTAGATAGAATTGTTGTAAGCATTATGAGTTGGTGAGTACATGTCCAGTTTTGAGTTGCTTTTTAACCAAAACAGGTGCTATAAAAAATATGCCTTAGCCAATAATTAACACATAAGTGGTATACATAAATATAAAGACAGTCTTACTATTGATTGATGACGACACTATCTCTTCTTGTTTTACCTTTCTGCCTTTGTCTTTGTTCTCTAATATATAGCCTGGAACGTTGACAAACCATTACAGACATTATGTAGTTATTATGTTTAGTAGCTTACATAATAATGAAGAAAACAAATACTAAATAATAGGGCATCATACCATTACGTAGGACACTCATTGCTTTCCTTTATAGTGTGCTTTAGCCTTTCCAAGAAGAAAATGATGTCGTGCAACTGTACTGCGATAGTTTGTGGTTGCTGATTAGTGACGGTTATCAAAACTAAATAAGGACATACTCATTTACCTTGTATTCTGTAAATAGCCATCTTCAAGAAAAAGATCCATCACAGCCAACTGCAACAGGAATTAAAATGAAATTGTCAACTAAAACTCATGGCTTTCATCTAATCAAAATCAAAAAGGACCGTGGTTGTGCTGTTTGTCTATCTGGAAGTGCTGTGCGTGGAGTGCTAACTGATCGCGGAGGTACAGTAGAGGGGGTTGCGTCAGATCTTTCCTACTCACCTGCAACAACCATATTGTGAAACCTGTAGAAACAATCGTTAACGCATATCAATAACAACTGGCGACATATATGCACCTGGTGTGACAACCTATGTGTCTGAAGTTGTAGAAACAAATGCCTAGAAGCCAATAGACAGACCGAAAGCGCAGTTGGCCACCATATCTGGTTACGACGTCACCTGCAATGTGGATCATACCAATACTAATTAAGAACAACTCGGCTGTACAAAGAGACATCCACGTAGGGTTAATGACGAAGCTATTTTAGGTAAAAACCATTAAGGGAGTGTTTGTTTAAGCTTATACATGGCTTATGAGGTTATTTGTTTTTCGGCTTATACGTGGCTTACGGCTTTTATGAGACTTGCAAGCTTGCATAAGTATATTACGATATGATAAACTTATATAAGCCCATAAGTTTCAAAATAAGTAGGAAAATTAGGGCTTATGATATATAAGGCGAAATCAAATAAGCTCATAAGCCCACAGTAAGCTTAAAGAAACACCCCCTAATATGTATAAAGATGACATTAAGAAAACAAATTTCGCCCCCAAAACAATTCATAAAGTCATAATTAAATCCAAAATAAAAACCCCTTAATACAAAAAAATCATACAATATTCTGTATAAATAAACCCTAAATTATTATCTTTGTACCAAATAATTGTTTCATGAATAACAAAACTACTGACCCTTCGGTGTGGTTATGCATCCCACTTGTTTCCAATAACCTGAAAATCACAAATTCATTAAGGTCGATAGAATAAATTATACCTTGTTGATTAGGGTTAGGGTTTTACCTTGCCACATGCGAAGCAACGAATTGGAATGATCATCTTTTTTTTGTTTTGCACAAAAAAAAAATAAAAATCAATAAAGCGAAACCCTAACTGGTGTGGTTTTGATGTCTAAAACTCTAATAATCGCTTCATCTCTGATTTAACCTGACCTTCATCACGACCAATCATTAGCCATTCTGATTCAGTGCCGCCTTCGTCATGGTATCTGGTTCTAAAATCGTTTGTGTGTGTTTTTTTTGATAAGGTTTGAAGATTCTGGAAATTTGTGGAACGCATACCACTATTGCCTCACGTGATGTATATTGACTTTTGTATACAAAGGATGATATGGGCCATGAAAAAGCACGAAACCAAAGTAAACGGGCCATAACTTTTCTCGGGCTGGGCTAGCGAATTTTTGGCGGGAAAACATGACACCAAAACGGCGTAGTTTTAAGTTACTTTTAATATATATATATAATTTCTAACATTCATGTTGTTACTTATTTCATTTGAGTTGTACACTTGTACACACATTATTAGCTAGAACTTACAACTATTTTGATTAAATTTTAGATGATATACATGATTCATTCACACACACACAAATTAAATTAAATTAATATTACACATAATTGAAGTGGTGTGTTTCATCATTTGTGCATGGCCTTTCTTTAGTTCGCACATTTTTTTTTTTAACTGGGAAGACAGTAGTACATACATTATTAGCAACGAGTTCCATATTCATAAGTCATAACTATTGTTACATGATATCTAATATCAATTAAAGTGTTAGAAGTTTGAAGATCCAACTATCCAAGGATCTCAAATCAAATACACATGTAAGCATCCTTTCAAGTTTCAACTTTATTAGAATTCATATGGCAATGCTAACATCTTTTTCGTAAAAGAAAAAAAGAAGAGAAAAAGATAATCTAGCAACAATCAATAGCGGAGCTAGAAAAAGTTCCGTGAGAGGGCCGAAACAAATTTTTTTCGGGAAATACATTAAATGGAAGGGCCGAAATAATTTTTTTTCCCGAAAATACACATGAAATCGCAAGTAAATACACTAACGGGCTTGGACCTAGGGGCCGGGACCCTCCCCGGTCCTCACATAGCTCCGCCCCTGGCAACAATCACTTCAAATAGAGGGGACTTCGATGAATTACCATATCCTTTTATTTATATTCTCAATGATACTCTTACTTTCGCATGTTACTCATCTGTTCAATTAGAAAAATGTACCACTCATGAACGCCATGTTTGATGACTAACATGTGAAAGCAGGAGGATAAACATTATATAAGCGCAAGAACATATCTTTTCTAAAAATTTATCATTACAACATAAATAACTAAAATTAGAATAAAATAGTCAATTAATAGTTATCATTAGTTAAAGACCTAAAGGGTACTACTATGATAAATAGATAACTAAAAAAGAAAAAAATAATTATAAGGATAAATAATGATTAACTAATAATAACAAAAAATAAAAAGAGTAACAAGCCAATGATTGATATAAGTATGTAACTTTTGATGGAAAAAAGAAAAAAAAAAAAACATAATGATTAGTTTAATCATTTTAATATATTTGATAGTTAAATTAAAACCAATTACCTTTTCTTAATCAAATTTTCAAATTCAAATAGTTGAAACATCAAAATCAGATTTCCCTCAAACATTTAAAACTCATTATTTAATTTTGCATCAACCAATAAAAGCTACTTATATAAAATGGACCATCCCATTAACACCTATTTACAACATTTCTTAAAGGCTTCAAGGTACAAAAGGGTAAGACATCAATTTTTCAAAATCCAAGTTCATGAGCAAACAATGCCTGAATACTCACTTTCCTCATCAAAAACCTCATCATCTTATAGACACATCAATCATAATTCTTCATTTGCTGTTCAAATTGTATCAAAATCGTTGTCAGATGGATTGCTAAGCAAGTTCGTGGACACATCCGAATTCAGTTTTGATTACGAAACATGTGGATTATGGTCTCCTCCTATCACTCCTCCTAGATATTTCTTAACCTCACCAACTGGTTACATTTGCTCAGTTGACGACTTGCTCAAGAAGCTACATAGCATTCGTGAGACCAAACTATCAAGATTCAAGAAGTTTGTATGTTGTTGTTTTGATATGTGATACAAGGTTTTTTCTTTTCCAGAATTTGTGATTAGCTTGATTTTTTTTTTTGAATCGTCACTGAAGTGACGGTTAACGTGGTTCATGTAATTTTGAGCTTCCTTTGTTAGGATGGTAACATGTAAGATAGCATTTGTTTCGATTTTTTGTGTCATTACTTGTTTATTAATGAAAACCACTTGATCATGTTCACATGGGTTGATGAGGTCCTTCTCATACGTGATTAAGCACGTTAGCTAATATATATATTACACCATTGGCCGGCCGTCGTTTGATATTTGAAGTAGTAATGATAGAGTAATAATTTTCGTGTGGCTTAATATATTGTTACATAATTTTCGTTGTTAATATTGTAGTTCCAAAAGTTTGCAGAGCTACAGTTTACGTAATAAGTTGCTTTTATGTATCTTTGAAGGATGATTAGAAATTTAGAAGTGGTAAGATCTTTTATTTATTTATTTATTTATTTATTTTTTGATATAACATACGAGTGATACATCAACATCGGTTATGTTTTCTAAAGTATATATGCTCGTGCAAATATATGAAAATACATTAACTTTATTCAGTTAACCTATTGGTTTTAGAAAACTTGAACTTTTGATCGACAAACAAATCATTTTCAGTTTTAAACTTTAATTTAAAGTATATTTGATGAGATGCATACACTATTTATATAAATTAAAACAAGTAAACAACCTTTAACCTAACGAAATTAATGTGATACCAACTTATAACCAGTGAACTAAACAAATTCAATAGAATACAACTAACAAATACAGACACTGAGACATGGAATCATCGGTTCACGTACTCAAAACTTACTACCTTTTAATACTCATATGATCTGTTATACTTAAGGGTGTTTGTCTTTACTTATAGTAGTTAATTAGCGGACTTATAAGTTATAAGTTAAGTTTAACTTATAGCAAAAAAAAAAAAGTAGCCTTGTGAGCTTTTTCAAATTTACATAACCTCATTATAATCTCGCTAAATAAGCTAAGAGATACACCGATTACACCCCTAATTACTAGCTACTCATGAACCAAGCAATTGAATGCATGCATAATCCAATCCAAACCAAACCAAACCAAACTTTAGTTTACATTATATAGGGAAGGGATCTAGTAAGAAGAAAAATTAAAATGAGAAGAGTAAGAAGAGTTTCTAACCACACAATTTAAATAAAAGGGAGAAATTTAAGGGGAGATGCATCTATTTTTGTAGGTGCATCTCAAATGTGTGGTTGTGGTTTCTTCTTATCCTTCTTATTTTAGTTTTTCTTCTTATTTGATCCTAACTCTACATTCACATAGGTTTTTCTTATAAAACTAAATTTAAATGACTAGTTTCATTTAGAAACGAACTTACTTTCTTATGGTTTCATCGAACATTTCTTTATACATTTTTTGGTTACACAACTTTCAAATTTACATCTGCTAAACAGTTGTGCATGTTAGCGGATATTTTAGTTTCAGAGAAGTTAATTTTATGCTCGGGACCAAAATATATTCTTGGAAAATATTGTATTGAAACTCCAAATAACCAAAACATTCATGCTCGAGACTAAAAGTTATTTTTAAAAACTATTCTATTGAAACTCCAAATATCTAAACGTCTACACGTATGTCCTTTGTTGTTAAGGGGGTAATGCGTTTTTAAAACAGATTATGCATTTGCAAAAGCAGGTTATACAACTTGCTTTCTCTCAAAGATATGATAATTGTTTACGATTATTTGTGTTTTGAAAACGAAATAATAAGACAATCTACTCCAAAACGCCATCGTAACTAAAAGCACCCTCTAAGAGAAAGCTTGATACCAGAAGAAATTAATTTTTGGAATTTGGAGCCAAGTAATTTGAATGTGTAACAATGACACTTCTTCAAGCATGCACAGTAATATGCCTATAAAAAGCAGAATGTTCAAACACATTCTCTGTCAAAGACCACTGATCTCATTGTTCCAAACTTCAAAACAATAATTGGCTGAAATCATCATTCATCAATCGTTATTTGCATCAACTTTGGTATGTTTTGAAACACTCATGACACCTTTTCTTTGTGTCTGTTGTACTTATCCAGTTAGATTCCTTTTCTTGCTGTAAATTCTTTTTGTGTTACGGATTTCATTTCTTTTTATTTTCGCCAATTGTTCTTAGCATCTGTTGACTGACCGTACGACTAAAACTTGGATTTTTGTTCAAGAGTTTATATAGTTTGTTATCATAAAGTTGAAAATCACCCGACTTTACGTCCATTGGCTTTATGTGTCAAAATGTTGTCGCGGGCTATGATCATTTTGTTTGTCAACATCTGATACGTGTTCAAACTTCAATGGTAATAAAGTGATGCCCATTGGTTTGGTCGCTTTCGTGTCATTTTAAGACTGATTGTAAGGCTGGATGCAATGGAGGGCGAGGGCTCACCCTCACCTCCATCCCTTACGCGCCCACCTCCATTGCACCCCCTTCCCTCACACATGACCACCCTCACCATTCGTTTTTTTGTGTTTTATGAGTGTGTGTGTGGGGTATTTTGTGGGGTATGTTTGTATAAAGTACGTGGGTACTTTTATTGGTGATGACCATTGAAGCTGAAAAGTGAGGAGAGTGGTGATGTGCTAAATGGTGATGTTATGCTAATGTGAAAGTGAGGGGAGCGGTACTAGTCGAAGGTCTTAAGTTTGATAAGTTATGGGTCCATGAAAAAGAAGGCATTTTCCTTGAAATGTTGGATGTTTTTTCTTTCTCAGATGTCAAATGGAACTAAATCACTAACAATGATTGCTAGTTTAGTACTTTAGTTATGATCAATTTATTTTGTCTTTATTGAAAGTTAGTTAAGTTGGGATTATAGTAGCTAGGTTAGTATTACGATTTACGAGTATTATTTTTGTACCAAAACTCCGTATGCATCATGACCACGTACATATATTAGAACCTTTCTCTTATACCATTACTGAAATCTCATGCTTTCAGTTTGTTTCTGGCAAGACAACACAGACCTTAGAACCTTTCTCTTAAACCAATACTGAAATCTCATGCTTTCAGTTTGATTCTTGTGTTTTATGGATTATTAGGCAGGGTGTGGGACCAATCTCACATTGATACATTTGGGGACATTCACAATTCTTTTCCATCCATGTATGACAACCAATATTCACCAATGCCTGAAAAGCGGTGGCCGCCTAGCTATAGTTTCGTTGACTGTTAATGGCTGGTGACAACTAACAAGATTACGAGAGATAACGAGAGATGAGTGACTTATGCCCTTGGGACAGTTTGAAGAAGCTAAGCCAATAGCCAAAGTTAATATCCAAAACTACGAATGATGTTATTCAATGACGCGACTAGTGATGAAAAATGAAAGAGACAATTGAAATTAAGTAAAGACCCTAAAAGATTGACCTTAGAGCGCAAACGCTCTCACACACATATATGTATGCATGCACATCGTGATACAACATGTTAATGAATATAATTTGTGACAAATATGTACCAATGTGCAAATATGCTCCAATGATGTTTACATCATTATTGTGACATGTAGCAAAGGATGGTTGAGCAAGTCAAGCTAGTACGGATATCATAAGACTGCACAAAGGATTATTAAATCTAGGACTCGGCCCAGGACATTGTTCAGGTAAATGGGCTAAAATCAACAGCTGGTTAAGTACACCATGTGCCAACTTAAACTCACCAATCAAAAAGCTAGTGGTTCAAGTCTCATTAATGAATCTTTGACGGGTGATTCACATTTAAAAAAAAAAAAAAAAAAAAAATACTTGTGTTAGATGTGACTTATTAAAGCTTATGTGGTCCAGCACAATCTTTATATGTTGGACCGAGGATCTTCTTATCACCATGCATGCAAAGAGTAATTTCCAATTAATGTGCTTCCTTATGCACCCCGTGCGCAAAAACCATTTCAGTAAAAC
>LBNU01024896.1:57131-76508 GCA_014162995.1 Artemisia annua | reverse complement strand
GAGTTTGTGTGTACAAGAACGAGGTAACAACACACTATTGTTGTTATCAAGAGATCGTTAAACAAAAAGGTAAGGGGTTTAACATTGATCTACATAAACCCTAATTAGGGTTCTTCACTTGTTCAATCCCTAATCAAGAATTGCTTGAGGTACGTTTTCAATTTATGTTTTAGTTAACAATTTATATGTTATGCTTGATCCTTTGCTTCCGCTATATGTGCTACTTTGTATTAGTAATTTATATGATTGTCATGATACTAAAATTCTAACAGTCATGAGTAGTGAGTAAACTTTTTATATACTTGTCGAGTAGATTATTCCGTGAATTAAGTGTGGTTTTATAAAAGTTAGAAAATATATTGGTTAGTAATTTTAAGTTACTTAGATTGAAATTTGGTTGTTTGAGCGGGCAAAAGCCGTGAAAATAATTGAGTTTTAATTTAGATATTGATATCTCTTTGTGAAAAATTATTTTCAAAAGAAACCAACGCTGTGAGAAAATAATTATTTGTAAAAGATATTAATTCATCAATAGAGGACTTAATTGAAATAAATAACCAAACTTAAGGATCTTGATAATTTGCTTAACAAGTATATCTTTTTATTATATATTCTTAATTGCTTGCTTAATATAATTAAGTTTGATATTTTTTAGTTGTTATCTTTTATCGTTAACTTTAGATTTTTTTACTTGCTACTCGTTTTATTATTATCTTTGCTTTAATCATTATCATTTTAATTAATCAAAAATCTATAAACTTTAGCGTTTTTAGTTTAATTTGCATTTTAGATTATTTGTGTTTTGCTTATTTATTTGATTTGCTTAATTAGTTGTTTTTAGCTTATGCTTTTCAATTTTAGTTTAAAAATCCAAAAATTCCTTTTATTATTCAAATCACTCGATCACGAACTTGAACCGTTTTACCATTTCACACCTCGTCGGGACTTAACGACCCGGGGATACACTATACTCACCGGAAAACGCGTGGTTTGACTACTTTGACTATTTCTTGGTTAAAGTTGACTTTCTACCACGACCAGGGGTAATAATTGATGTTCTTCCCCATTACTCCATTACATTAGTACTTTACCCATGAGTCCAAATCGTCCCAAAACAATATGTACAAGATATGACTCGACATAGCAACCATGTAATCAATTAGACAATTAACTAAGGGTTTAAACAAATGTTATCACAATAATGCACTAAAGATGAGTGCATACAAGGTAGGCTAAGGCGATTTGGGTGTACATTTGGGGATGGATTGTAAAAAAATTCTTCCTTTAAGTAAAATGCTTAAAGTTAGAAACGAAAAAGATAGGCTCGGAGGGGTTGTACTAGGGGTATCGTGTACTAAAAATGAGTACATCGCAAAGGTGTGGGAGAATTACTTGACCAATGAAGTCAATGTGATTATAATAACACAGGTGTAAAACAAGGGGTTATCCTAATGCCTCTTATCATGTAGTAACTCTAACTACACGAATGTAGTCTCACTTGTGGACTTGGGATGGTCACTAACGCAAGTTCTAGAATCTAAATACTACCGGTACACACACAAGCATAAATGCTTTTCCTATCAAATCTAGGGGCGAACCTCACATATTTGGGGTGGAAAATTTTTTTGAGTGGTACGGTTTTTGTGCTAGTCATATGACTCCTATCCATGAGACGCTTATTAAGACTAAAGTTTCACTCCTATATGTTGTAAAAAAATTTAAATTTGGTGCTAAAATTGCCCTAACAAATATTTCTCTCAGTTTTATTACACATCTACCATTAAACAAACAAAAATCAAGTGCAATTGTAATCTCTAAGGTGTCTTCATTTATCCCCCCCCCTTACACTTAAGCTGAACGTTGTCCCCAATGTTCAATAAAAAGATGTAAAAGTAAAGAAAATGAAAAAAAAATGAAACAAATACTTCCCTAATTCGTTTGGTGTGGATGGTGTGGTAACATGGCTAAATCCTCCTCCAAGATGATGTACAAGCTTCAAGATTAAAGTAGCGCCAAAAGCTTGATTCCGTGTACATCTCCTTGTCCAATATAACCTGTTAAACCTAAGAAAACAGTCTAGGCAAACCTCGCGTAAAATCGGCGGTAAAATCTATATAAGGATATAATGCTTGTGAAATGAATGTTTGCAGATTCCTGGAGTTAAAGATTTAGTAAATTTTCAAAATCCCGGCAGAAAAACAAAACCTGCAAAATTTTTCAGAACCTTATTTCCTGACGCCGTCAGCTTGTGAACCCTGACGCCGTCAGAACTGATCTGACAAAATTTTTATGTTTAGTTTTCGGAAAATTTCTGGAAAAACAAATACCTTAATTCCTGGAATCCTGCAAAACTTCATTATGACTCGATACAAGCATTGACTCAAACAAATACTAATATGTATGTTTATTTAATATTGTTATGATTCATGTTCTATTCGTTCTTTCAAAACAAATTTAGATTTCCCTTACACTTATCTTTTGCAAAATACCTTTATATGTAGTTAAGATGAAGTTAAAAACAAAATAAAGCATTTTCACAATTTAATTTGAAACATGAACCATTAGCAATAAAAATAAAAACACACATACGGAAACAAATAAAATCAAATAAACAAACAAACAAAAGAGATAAAGCTTGGGTTGCCTCCCAAGAAGCGCTTTTCTTTATTAACGAGTCTTGTAGCTAGACTCAAAGTCACTCTTTATTACGTTTTCTTGTTCCGCAATAGGAATGCGGTTTTGAAGTTTCTAATCACTCTTTCATCCCACTTTGTACTCTGGGCCTAAAGCCAAACTCCCCGAATACCTAATTTTAGTCCTTCTTTGGTTACCATCACTAACCTCGAATGTTGGGATATTGTCAACATCTAAGTCTTCAATACCCTTGAACTTTTCGAACTTATAGGGCATCATGTACTTAACACATCCGGCCTCATTGGAAAATGTAACAATGCCTTCATCCTTATCATAAATCATATTGGACGTATTGATGAAGGGTTTTCCCAATACTATCTCACCTAAGTGTGGATCTATAATCCCCCTTACGTCTTCTAAGATCATAAAATCACATTGACTTACGAAATCTCCAATAAAGACGTGTAAGCCTCTAGCTATACCTACGAAATTGCATAGTTGATTGGGGTTATATGGGTCTTGTCTAGGTTTCAGCTCATTGCTCATGATCCAATTATAGTAGAGCCTGGACATGATATTCATTGGGGCTTTTAAATCGATATAGGTACGCTCCCTAAACATGTGACCAATCATGCATGGAATCCTCACATTAAAATAATCCCCCCTTCTAATCCATGGGTACTTTCGATGCTTAGCGGGACAAGGATGTTTTAAAAGAAACTTATGGTGACTTAATTCCTCAAGAGTTGGTGAGTAGTTTTGAACTATACCTAAATCATCCCTAGACTCCATTGTGTGACTATTGCTAAGGAGGGTGTCGTTTCCACAATGGTTTGTTTCTAGTTTCGTTTCCCTTCTAATTAACTCATTAAGCTCAT
The DNA here is from genome assembly GCA_014162995.1 of Artemisia annua. Classification (NCBI taxonomy): domain Eukaryota; kingdom Viridiplantae; phylum Streptophyta; class Magnoliopsida; order Asterales; family Asteraceae; genus Artemisia; species Artemisia annua. Next base: position 72,996 of record LBNU01024896.1, on the reverse strand, counting down.
TAAACGCCTTAACTTCTCTTTCCATTCGGTTGCGTTGCAAACGCCTTTTTTCAATTTCCAAACGTCGACTCTCAATATCCATAATGACACACTTTTTACGAAAAAATGCACAAAGAAAAAGATAGACTAAAGAAAACCTATAAAAATAAAATAAAATCTCACTAGAAAGGAATCTAATGAGTAGACCTAAACAGAATAAATTCAACCTAAACAATAACTATTCCCCGGCAGCGGCGCCAAAAACTTGATGCGTGGATTGCGGTCTACGCAAAATGTTTTACCTCTCAAGGGATCTTGAGAAGCTTGCAATTCCCACCAGGCAGTGTACCTGACCGATGTAGTATAGTGAAGTGGCAAGTACCGGGGGATTGATCGTTCTCCACAGGGAATAGTGTTCGTTAGGATTGAAAGTAGTCTAATTAGGCCTAGAGGTGAGAGATGATTCTTTTTGTATTTTTATATTTAATGGAAAACAAGTAAAAATCTTGGTTTTGGAAGAAGTGGGCGGAATTAGTTGCTAGTCAACTAACCCAAATAAACTACAAATGCAAATAAAATAAAATAACAAGAAAATAAAATGGTTGTGAAACTTATGAAGAGAAAAGTGTGTTTACTTAGACTTCATTACTCCCTAGTTATCTTTTATTGATTGATAAGCTTATTGTAGTTGCATGGGTGATGGGTTGTATTCCTTAATACCATTCGTAGGGCCGTGCACGATCTTCCCTAACTCTACAAGCTTCTACCTCTACCTATGGCGACACGTTTAGTATCTTAACCATGGCCTCCTTAGTAGTCACTTATGCATTAAATACAACCATAATAACCGTAGTGCCATCCGATTCATATTTCTTAAGACATCATGCAGGTTACCAAAGGAATTTAGCCAGTTTTCTTAAGCCTAACATCGATAAACATTCACCCAACAACAACTAACAATAAACAATCAATCAATAATCAATAACTAGGTTTCATTAGATCTAAGCAAACACAAACAAACCTAGCCTAGCATGTTAAATAAAAGACAAGCATAAGATAAAATCAAACAACACATAGACATATTGAATGATTGAAGGATTACTTATCTTCAATGAAACATGGAAGATTCAAGGGTTTGAAACCCTTAAAAAGTGCAGGAATTTCGTACTAGGGTTACTCCAAAACTCTCTCCAAAGTTACACACCCTTTTATGAAAGAAAATCCTAAAATATATATAGAATTTACACTCTGACGGCGTCAGCTTTTACACTCTGACGCCGTCAACCCGCCGCGTTTAGGGTTTTCAGATCACCTAGATCTGCTTCTGACGTCGTCACCTTGTAATCCTTCTGGGCCGTCTCTCTTTAGCATAACACCTGACGGCCTAGACTTTTTAACACCTGACGCTGTCAGGTGTTAAATCTTGATTTCTTCACTTGGGCGTTTGGTAAAGTCTGAATCCAACTCCTTTGTCTTCAAGTGACGGCGTCAGCTTGTAGCTCCTGACGCCGTCAGGTAGGATTTCCAGCATGCTTTTGAGACTTTGTCGTTTTCTTCACTTTTATGATCCAAAAACGTCCAAAATGCAATGTTTTCCAGAATTCCTCCCAAAAGTACCTAAAATGACAAAAGGAACGATTTAAGGTAATATTTGATCATAAAACCACGATTTAGGGCTTAAATGACCCCCTAAAAGCGTAACACTTTTCGCCTCATCAGAAACTTGATGGTATGATCAAGAAGAAGTTTGAGAAGCGTTCAGATGGAACCTTGTGTTATAAAGGAAGAAGTTGGGTGTCGTTGTTTGGAGCACTGAGAGATTTGATTATGCTCGAGTCTCATAAGTCGAAGTACTCCATTCACCCAGGATCTGATAAGATGTATCAGGATGTGAAGAAGTTATATTGGTGGCCCAATATGAAGGCTGAGATTGCCGATTACGTCCGTAAGTGTCTTACGTGTGCCAAGGTGAAGACCGAACATCAGAAGCCGTCTGGTCTACTACAGCAACCCGAGATTCTTGAATGGAAATGGGAATGGATTACGATGGAATTTATCACCAAACTTCCTAAGACTTCTACTGGATTTGATGCTATTGGGGTAATAGTCGATCGATTGACGAAATCTGCTCACTTTTTGCCGATCAGGGAGAACTACAGTATGGATAAGTTGACTAGACTCTACATAAAAGAGATAGTATCTCGACATGGAGCACCAGTGTCTATCATATCCGACAGGGACATCAGGTTTACTTTGAATTTTTGGCAGTCGCTTCAGGAGTCGTTTGGATCGCATCTTGATATGAGTACCGCTTACCATCCACAGACCGATGGTCAAAGCGAGAGAACCATTCAGACTTTAGAGGATATGCTCCGCGCGTGTGCGATTGATTTCGGGAATGGATGGGATGTTCATTTGCCTTTGGTTGAGTTTTCTTACAACAATAGTTATCACGCGAGTATTAAGGTTGCACCGTTTGAAGCACTTTATGGTCGGAAGTGTCGTTCACCGATATGTTGGGATGAAGTGGGAGAAGCTCAGCTTATTGGTCCGGATTTAGTCCGTGAGACGATTGAGAAGATTGCTCAGATTAAGGACCGATTGAAAGTTGCTCGTGACCGTCAGAAGAGTTACGCGGATGTGAGGCGTAAACCCCTGGAGTTTCAGGTCGGGGATAGAGTTATGTTGAAAGTATCGCCGTGGAAAGGTGTGATCAGGTTTGGTAAGAGAGGAAAGCTAAACCCTCGATACATTGGACCATTCAAGATTTTGGAAAGGATTGGTCCCGTGGCTTATAAGCTAGACTTGCCACCCGAGCTCAGTAGGGTTCACCCTACTTTTCACGTGTCGAATTTGAAGAAGTGTTTGACCGATGAGACCGCGGTGATTCTGCTTGAGGAGATTGAGGTTGATGAACAGTTGCATTTTGTTGAGGAGCCTGTTGAGATTATGGATCGTGAGGTTAAGCGATTGAAGAAGAGTCGTATTCCTCTTGTGAAAGTTCGTTGGAATTCCAAGAGAGGACCTGAGTACACTTGGGAATGCGTGGATGAGTTAAAACGCAAGTACCCTAATCTTTTCAAATCCGGGACTGGTGAGTTAAACTAAATCCGGGACGGATTTCCAAATATGATGTATGTTTGCTATGTCGTTTGAGCCCCGAACCATTTTGACGAGAAGTTTAGCTTATTGACCCTTTTGGTCCCTCCTGAAAATATAAAAACCTTTTATTTCTTTTTTTTAATCATTTACAACTAATAAAACACACACCACTCTTATTCTCTCTCTCTCTAAACTCGCCCACCGGAAAACTCATATATTCCGGCCAACACCAGCAGTTTCCGGTGCCGGTCACCGGAAAATTTTCCGACCAAACCTTTTCTTCTTCAAATCGATAGATCAGAGTATTTATAGTCTTTCTGGAGCTCGTGAGCTCTCAACGCGCCCTACAACTACCTCCACGCGCCACCTCAGCCTCGCCGCCACCACACCGAAGACCACCACCACTTTTCCATGTGTTTTCTCTCGGTAAAACCTTTGCACGCGCCCCCTTTCCCTGTTTTTGTTAATAAAAATCGAAACCCTAATTTCTAAATATTTTAATAAACCGATTTTAAGTATTAAATCTTTTATAAAAACCTATTAATAAATGTTTTGAACCAAACCCTCGTGTGGATCTACTATTTCTGTCGCGACTCGGTCAACTCACCAAGTTGACTCAGTCGACTCGGTGAGGGTTTTCTAATTTCTTGTTGTTATTTTTTGATTTGAGGATTCTTGTAGTTATTTTCGGACTCGGGATCGATTCTTGAGTTCTTGTTGGGTTGTTTTGTTCTCGGCAGTGGGCATAAGAGGGGATGGACATCTTTTGTTGTGATTTAGATGGGGATATGTGTATGGTTAAGAGTGGGATTTGGTTACGGATTGTGTTTCGATGTGAGAATTGTTCGGCAGTGTGGGAGTTGGATTTGTGTTTGTATTCGGATGGGTTAAGTTTTGGTCGTGCTTGTGTTTGTGTTGAGTTTGGTTTGAGCCGAGAGCTCCACGACTTGTGTTGATATCGAGTCGTGACTCGTCTCGAGTCACGGCGGAGTCATTTAGTTATTTCGTTATGTTTGCTTGTTTAGTTTGTTTGGTTTGGTCATGATACGGTTTCGGCAATTATTTTGACACGAGATAACTTGACGCATATATATAAAATTGAATAATAAATATGAAACAATAAAAAGAGTTGATTATAGTTAAGTGGATTATGATATTGGATTTGGATTCAGTATATTGTGACGATATGTATTGTGGACAAGGATTGGACGTATTGGATTTACAGTATTGGTTATTTGGACATTATGGACCCTTTGGTACGAATAATACGAAATGGTCGATAAAGCTAAACAACTAATATTAACGTGAATAATATGTCCAATTGTATATTATAACTTGTGACATTTAGAGATAAATAGGATATATAAGAGTCGTTGACTCAGAAAAATGTTGTATAAACGGGCAGGTCATGCCGAAATTTCGTAAAATCTTTTATAAACTTAAACCGTTTAAGATTTATTAAATATTCAAAAACCTTTTCAATTTACGATGTTTTCAACGTTATACTTTGGGAAAACGGGGAAAAGCCGAAACTAGTTATCAATGTGTTTGTTATTTATTCGAGTGTTTGTTCATTTCTTTCCGATATCTTCCTTCGAGATATCCTTCGTCTACTTTCGTCTTTCTTGGGTTATCGTTTGTTTCGCCGACTTGTTTCACTTTCTATCTTTTTTGTCTTCCACACAAGACTTTTAAAATCTATTTTCTTTCAAATGCCATTGTTACTAAAACCTTTTATTCAAGTATTGTTTATTGAGATATTTGAGTACTATTTCTGAGTTATGCCATTTATATTGATTAGGTTGTGTTGAGGATTGTTTGACGTGACGTATTACTTGCTTGGTTATTACACTACAAGAATCCTGTCGATTAGCCATGGAAATTACCCATACAATATGATTTGTGGGTATTTACCCACGTGTTACCCTTGAATTACCCACGATTACGAAATTGACACTGTTACAAAAGTTACCCTCAAATCTCCCACAACTTTACCCATGAAATTACCCGCAACTGTAGACTTAGTTTGTAATGTGCGGGTAATATATTCCCGCTAAAATGTTTCCCACAAATTACTCACGAATCGATCAATTATGGGTAAGTATGTGGGTAAAGTCCTGGGTAACTTTCGGTTACCCACAAAGTTTTTTTCGTGGGTATTTTTTTAATTGCTAATCAATGTTATATATATACATATGCTTTAACCATGACACGTTTCGTGAGTATTTTTTTGTAGATAATTTTCTTTGAATAATTTGTGGGTAACCATATATCTTCACGGTTTTACCCACGTCAATAGGGTCGTTTCATTGATTTGGGTGGCCCGGTTCAAAACTACGAATGAGGCCTCGTAAATTACGAAAAGCTTAACTATTATGGAAAATTCAAAACATAATATACTTAGACATGTATTAATACTAATGAACATATACTAAATTGGAGTCCCTTCACAAAATATTTAAAAAGAGCCGTAAAAGTTCAAGTTAGACATGTATAAATAACTTAGATATGTATAAATACTACAAGTAATAGACAAAGTGTAAATGCTTTTTCATGAAATGTTTTGAATGAGAAATTGAGAATGACTAATGAACATATAATAAATTGGAGCCCCTCTCACAAAATATTTAAAAAGAGCCGTAAAAACTCAAGTTAGACATGTATAAATAACTTAGATATTTATAAATATTACGAGTAATAGACAAGGTGTAAATGCTTTTTCATGAAACGTTTTGATTGAGAATGACTAATGAACATATACTAAATTGGAGCGCCCCTCATAGAATTTTTAAAAGAGCCGTAAAAATTCAAGTTAGACATGTATAAATAACTTAGATATTTATAAATATTACGAGTAATAGACAAGGTGTAAATGCTTTTTCATGAAACGTTTTGAATGAGAACGGTTACACGAAATTCAACCGTTAGTTGCTTGTTATCAAACAAGCTTTGTATTTAAACCGCTAGTTGCTCTGAAATGATCGCAAATGCTTGCCGCCAATCATACCCTTGTTGTTTAAACTTATCCTCAAAATAACTTTAAAAAAACCACTAAAATTATGGCGCTAAGACTAGGCGCCTATTTGAAAATATTGAAAATTTTAAAATTTAACTTTTCAATCTCAATACGATATCTTCTCATTAACTGAATTCCCATTTTTATCTCAACACCTCCACCCAACCACACCTTCCTATTACCCCTTGTAACTGTCCTTTTCCATCCCGTCCTACACACTCTAGTACTCTGCGGTCTTGATCTATTTTGGTTATTGTTAAACAACATAATATATATCATGAAGAAGGTTGTTTGAAAGTTTGCTGTTGCCACTGTTATTTTCCCTTTGATAGTTTTATATTTCAAATATTCTATGTGTTTGTCTTTATAACTTCAATTCGAGGCACGTAAGTCACAAACATCCCACTCCAATTGTTATTGTGTTACTAATTTTGCTTTATCTAATATCATATAATATTAGACTTAACGCTTATATGGAGAGTGCATTTTCAACTTTCAAATAAATGATTTATAATCTTGTTTATTTGAAAATTTTAATTGATACATTTACAATTGTTACCATTGATATTGGCATGAATAATTGTGTTGGTTTTTAAACAGGTTAGTCTTTGTTATTCTCCTTTGCTTGTTTTTTTTTATGGATTTCAACAATGACATGTACATCAGATTCATTTACGTCTGGATGTTCGAGCAGGCGACATGATAACGTCAGGTTTAAGCATGAGTATTATCATTAATCTTATAGATCCAGTTCTTAGCACAATCCCTTTTTAATTTTGTTTTCAACTTTGTGCATGTCGTAATCCACTCATGTTTTGTTTTTTTTTTTTGTTGATTTTGCAGGTTGAAGGTTCCATTTTAATGACCACACAAAGGAGACATATTCATCATGTTTAAGCACCCACAATGACAACTTTTAATGTAATTCGTCACCTCGATATGTAAAACGTAAAGAATACTCGTAAATGACTAGTTATGATTTGTATAAGATTGGCATCATGTTTGATGTACTATACTGATATTAGAACCATTTTTAGATTGTAGTTCATCCAAATATCGATTTAATGACAGTTTCATGGTGACATCGGTTTGTCATTCTACATGTATACCAATCTATAGATTATACAAAATACAATATTACCAATATTTGTAACTTTTTTAGGGATTTTTCCATATTATATATGTAAACATTCCACTACCATATACCATACAAATTACAATACATCATTGGTGAATTAGTAATGAATTTACCCATGAACAATTATACGTTAATTGACAATATTTCCCCTCAAAATTAGACACGATTTTATCTGTGTGGATTTTTACCTTCGGATTACCCATGATTAAATTTAAGGGTATTCTCATGGTGTTTATAAAATCCCATGAGAAGTTTACCCATGAAATGAAATCGATCACCCACAAAAATTGTTGTGGGTAACATTCCCACAGACGCAAAATGTTGTGGGAAAATAACTAGCCTCGAAGGTTTTACCCATGTTTATATATTCATGGGTAGTCTGTGGGTATTTGACAATTACCCATGAATCTTAGTCATTTACCCACATAATTGGTCCGTGGGTAATCACCTGAATTCTTGTAGTGTTATATCTCGTTTCCTGCTACTGTTAAGGTGTGATTCATAGCCCCATTTTAATCTTTTAATTGTTTATAAACCCTTGGGGTGAGATACATGCTTTTAAAAGTTTTCTAAGCACAAGTATTTTTAGTATGCTTTCCTGATTGGTATGCTTTCCTGACGATGTGCTAAGTAGCTTATCTTGCCATGCAAGACCCTCATATCATGAACCATTAATCGCTTGCGAGTGAGCGCGAATATAAGGATATAGGCCTATAGGAATTGACCCTCTCACTCCTTTTTCCAGATAAGCAATTTGTGGTGTACTATATTCGATTTTGCTGGGTATATGGAAAGTACCCGGCCTTGGGGGCACTTGTTATATTATGAAATTCCGCGGTTATTGTCGACTTATGATTGTTGGTTAACGTTTTGCGTGTCATGAGCTTAGCATCATCAACAATATTATATGCACTGCGATGCCTCTATATATTTTCTGTTACCTTGATTACCCGGTATTTGCATATGTTGCTTACATCTTATGATTCAAACCTTGTGCTCAACGTTACTTATTAAACCTATGGATTACACTCAACCTTTGTGTTGACTTTTAAGCATGTATTTCAGGTACTACTATTCATAATTAGCTTTTGGAGCATATTGTTTGGGGCATGCTGGAGTGGCTTGGACTAAAGGAGGCTATCTGTTTTGGCAGCTTATCTATCTCTTTACTATCTTTATTTTCATATCATTCGTAAAACCTTTTGTGGGTCTTTTGTTATTTCCGCTGCTAAACTTTGTAATTTCTGCTGCAACTCTATTTACTTTTCCGCTGCTACTTTGGTAATGAGTCTTTTAACTCTAAATGGTTTGTAAACTCGAATGATATGTTTTGAAACATTTATAAACGTCCCATGTTGAGGTCGTTAGCTATAAATGTAACTGTTTTACCCTTTGANTCTGCTGCAACTCTATTTACTTTTCCGCTGCTACTTTGGTAATGAGTCTTTTAACTCTAAATGGTTTGTAAACTCGAATGATATGTTTTGAAACATTTATAAACGTCCCATGTTGAGGTCGTTAGCTATAAATGTAACTGTTTTACCCTTTGAGTAATACCCCTGGCTACGTTAGCTGCCATATCTGAGTTGGGGGTGTTACACTTTTTCAAACATTTTCTTCATTCTCACTGATGACCATGGTTGGCATTGGCATTAACAGGTGGTTTTATCCATTGGTGTTGCTGAAGTTGCTCTCCATCCTTTAAAAAATGTTGCATCAGTTGAGATCTCTGAAGCTAACTGCAACATTGTCAGGAGTTAGATGATGTGCAACTAGTAAATGGGGAGAGGCGGACAGCCTTGAGCGACGTGTAGGTTTGTTGGTGGCAGCCCATGTAACAAGTAATAGGGTTAGCAGAGATGGGCTTGAAGGTGAAAAATCATCACTCTTTTATGATTATTTCCGTATCATTGATCTTGTCAAGTGTATTGAGGGTAAACAACAATAATTCATTAACTTTTTTGGTTAGATATGTTACAACTATAAAGTCTAAACCTTTTCGAAGAATTAACTATCTTCGAAAAGGTGGTTGTAACATATCTAACCAAAATAGGTTAATGAATTATTGTTGTCTACCCTTAATACACTTAATAAGATCAAGTATATGGAAATAATCATAAAAGAGTGATGATTTTTCACCTTCAAGCCCATCTCTGCTAACCCTATTACTTCTTACATGGGCTGCCACCAACAAACCTACATATCGCTCAAGGTTGTCCGCTTGTCCCCATTTACCAGTTGCACATCATCTAAAGATGCAAACTTTTCTGATGGAATGTGATCATGTGATGTAAATGTTAACGTTGAAATTTTAAAGTAGTTCATGTTACATAACACAACATTGAACTTTATTTTGTTTTTTTCTTTGTTAATGTATTGAATTACCAAAGTGAACATATAAAGTAATTGAAGATTTGAATAAAAGTTTCTCAGATTTGAAAATTTCCTTCTTTGTGTAACTTATTACAGTAAGATAAGAAATGTACTAGCATCTTGTATTCTTTGTAACATTTTTTCTTCTTTGTGTCATTATTACAGTAAGATAAGAAATGTACTAGCATCTTGTATTCTTTGTAACATTGGTATTGGTGCCCATATTTGTTATCATCAATGCAAACTTACCTATCACTATCTCAAAATTAATACAGTACACTGCTTAATAGGAACGAGACTTGTGACATACCAAATATTAAGGAAAGCAAGTAGAAATCAGCATAATTAACCAACGAAGTCAGATATTTAGATAAAAAGTGAAGCTCGTTAAATCATATAAGTTTAAATATGCCTTTCCAAATTGTTGAAACTCCATCAAGTTTTTGGCGCCGCTGCCGGGGAATAGTTATTGCTTAGGTTTGATTTCTATTTCATTTAGGTCTACTCACAAGATTCCTATCAAGTGAGTTTTTTATTTTCTTTTTCGTAACTTTCTTTAGTCTATCTTTTTCTTCGTGCACTTGTTTGTAATCCCTCTCATTTACTTCATGAATAATATTGATCACTTAATCCCCGTTATTCGTGTCTTTCGTCGTAGAAATTTCCAACTACCCATCCGGCCCCCGTTATGGAAAACGAAAACCCACCAAACCTTTCACCCGACCATCACTTTGGCAATGATTCTGATATGGATAAATCTGACCACGACACTGACCATGAAAATGGCCCTTTTTATTATTCAGATTCCGATGAGGACTTAGGTGATGGAGAAGTAATTGATGAGGTTAGGAAAGAAGAGGAGGTTGATCCTCTTAGGTATATTGACCCTAGGACTAAAATTGAGAAGGATAACCTCTTTAATATGCTATTTCCTTGTAAAATCGGATTTAGGAGCTTTGATGCTTACCTTAACTCATCTTTACCAATGAACATAATCTCTCGTGCTAATTATAACAAATCATGGTAAATGAGTTAGAATATTAAGGAGATAATATTGTTGCTAGGGTTGAACCGCTGCATGTTTTTGTCGGAATTTTTGTTTACTTGGTTGATTTTATGGTCATGGAGGACTTAGGAGAGTTTATTGATGACAAAATAACCCAAGTCATATTTGGAAAGCCCTTTAAAAGGCTAACCAAGCTAGATGAAAAACTTATGGATGGGTTGATTACATTCTCGGACGGAGATGAGGATTTCGTCTATCAAATGCCCCGCTCGCACCCTAGATTTTAGAAAATCTCAATTGAGGCATGTAATAGACTCCCCCCTCTCAATTTATTGAGTGAGAATGATAAAAGGAAAGGGCTTAAATATCCTCATGAAAAGAATAAGAGATATTATCGCGGATGTTTAGAGTTAAATGATGGCTATAAGAAAGATGAGGCAACAATTAGGTGGCTCACGCTCGGGTATATGAGCATTAGTGATACTAGGTAGGGCACGACTTTGAGTCTAGCTACAAGACTCGTTAATAAAGAAAAGCGCTTCTTGGAAGGCAACCCAATCTTTTTAATTGTTTGCTTGTTTTTATTTGATTTTATATATATGTTTCATCTTTAATTGTTTATTATTCATGTTTTACATATTTTGTGATAATGCTTTATTTTGTTTTTAACTTTACCTTAATCACATATAAAGGTATTTTACAAAAAGATAAGTGTAGGGAAGATCATATTTGTTTCTAAGAACGGATTTGACATGAATAATAACAAAGATTGATTTAGCATATATATTAGTGTGTTTGTTTGAGTCAAAGGCTTGTATCGAGTCACAATTAATGTTTTACATAATTTCCAGGTTTTAAAACTCAGATTTTTTTTAGAAATTTTCCAGAAACAAAATATAACAATTCTGTCAGATCATTCCTGACGGTGTCAAGCATTACAACCTGACGGCGCCAGGTACTGTATCTGCATAATTTTCTAGGTTTTATTTTTCTGCTAGAAAAATCATATAATTTTGAAAAAAAATTTAATTTTAAAATTATAGGAATATGTAAACATTTATTTTGCAAGCAATATATCTTACTTTGCTTTCTAGGATTTAAACTTTATGTAGATTTTACCGTCGATTTTATGCGAGGTTTTTGTGTTTGTTTTTTTAGTTGTCTACATGTTATATTGGACAAGAAGATGATTATATTTCAAGAGTGAAGCTTATCATGTTCATTTTCTTGTAGGAAGATTTAACCATATTTCCACATCGTCCATACCGAGAAAATTAGGGGAGTACTAGTTTCTTTTATTCTCTTTTATCTTTACTTGTATACTTTTTAGGAACATTGGAGACAATGTTCAGTTTAAGTGTAGGAAGCGTAAATTGGGATACCTTAGAAACTATAACTCCACTTGATTTTTGTTTGTTTTAGAGTAAACGTGTAATTAAACCAAGAGAAATACTTGTTAGGGTAATTTTGACACCAAATTATTATTATTATTATTATTATTATTATTATTATTATTATTATTATTATTATTATTATTTTGTGCAACATATAAGAGTGAAACTTTAGTCTTAATAAGCGTCTCAAGGATAGGAATTATATTACTAGCACAAAAACCGGACCACTCAAAAAAAAATTCCATCCCAAACATGTGAGGTTCGCCTTTAGATCTTTAGGAAAAAGCATTCATTTTTTATGCTTATGAGTGTACCGGTAGTATTTAGATTCTGGAACTTGCGTTTGTGATGCATCCGGAGACCACTAGTGAGACTACATTCGTGTAGTTAGGATTTGTTATATGATAAGAGGCATTAGGATAACCCATGTTTTAAACATGTATTATAATTACTTTGACTTCATTAGTCAAGTAATTTTCCCACACCCTTGCGATGTACTCAATTTTAGTACACGATACCCCTAGTACACCCCTCAGAGCCTACCTTTTTCGTTTCTAACTTTAAGAATATTACTTAAAGGAAGAATGTGTTACAATCCACCCCCAAATGTACACCCAAATTGCCTTAGCCTACCTTGTATGCACTCATCTTTAGTGCATTATTGTTACATGTTTAAACCCTTTGTTAATTATCTAATTGATTACATGTTGCTAAGTCGAGTCATATCTTGTACATATAGTTTTGGGATGATTGGGACTCATGGGTAAATGTACTAGTCGTTACAAAGTGATGGGGAATCATTAACCCCTATATATGTTAACGTTTTAAAGTACTCCTAGTGTTTTAATTTTCTTGATTCGAGTCTTTAGTTTAAATTATATAAAAGTTCAGGTGTAGGGAGGAAACGAGCTCCCTTCGATGTATTATTTTGGATAGTAGGGCAAGAGTGTATGGAGAAAAAAAATCGAAAAAATGAAAAAAAAAATAGAAAAAGAAAAGTGGAATAAAACAAACGGGCTACCATCTGCTTCTTTTATTTATGTTTAAGTCGATATAGTGTCTTGAAAAATACCAAAAAAGAGTTGTAGTTAGTTTAAGTAAGAGTCGAGTCGAGTCTTGGCTTAGCAATACCTCTTTGTACATGTAATTGACCAAGACAATTGACTTGCCAACAGTAAATTCCCTTTATCCAACAAACTATGTTTTTCATACCCTTACACCTAACGTTATAACCCTTTAAAAGACCTCTTTGATAGTTTATCTTATGTGCTTACGCCAAAGTGGTGGAGGTTTGATCCTTTCCCAAGCCTATGGTAATCTATGTGCTATGACAGGTAGTGAGTGATAATTTTTCCGTTTCCATATGTGATATATAACTTTATAACACCCGAGAGATGAGAGAATCCAAACACTTAATGTGAAGTGCTAGTATATAATTTTAGTGCTTGTTTTGACTAAGGTAGAACGATTGCATGTTGTAATTACTTTTATGTTAATGTTAAATGACCCCTAACTTGTAAATTAATTAGTATAAAAGCTCATTTGCTTGAGGATAAGCAAATCTCAAGTGTAGGGATATTTGATAAGGATTTATTTGATACTTTTTTAAGGTGTCATTTAAGCCAAAAATCGTGTTTATATGATCAAATATTGCATCAAATTGTTTCTTTTCTCATTTTAGGTACTTGTGACGTGATTTCTGGAATTTGGAGCATTTTGGAAGTTTTTGGGCTAAAAAGTGAAGAAAACAGCAAAGTCGTGAAAAACATAGGTGATGCCGTCACTTGAAGATAATGGAGTTTGGAAATTTTACACATGACGCACCAGAGAACTTTTGAAGGTTTTACGCCTGACGGCATCATGTGTAATTACAAGTAGGCCGTCTAGAAATATTGCATCAAATTGTTTCTTTTCTCATTTTAGGTACTTGTGACGTGATTTATGGAATTTTGAGCATTTTGGAAGTTTTTGGGCTAAAAAGTGAAGAAAACAGCAAAGTCGTGAAAAACATAGGTGACGCCGTCACTTGAAGATAATGGAGTTTGGAAATTTTACGCATGACGCACCAGAGAACTTTTGAAGGTTTTACGCATGACGGCATCATGTGTAAATACAAGTAAGCCGTCTAGTGTTAACTTTATAAGAGACAGCCCAGAAGACTTAACGATGTCACATATTATAGAGTAACCGCGTGAGAAGGTGGACTTGCACAACAAGAAATGAAAAATTATTTGGGCAACCCTTACCGTTTTCAAAAAGTCAAAACACCATTATATTGCGCATAAAATAACTTCCGAGAAGAAGGGGGAAAAAATTGAATTGAAATTGACCTAAATTTGTGCCTTTTATGAAATCTACGGTTTTGAGTTGAACACATTCTGATCCGTTACATACCTGCATAGAGATTTGTTTTCTAGGGATGGAGTTAGTTGTTGCTGATAATTCATTCTCCTTCAATCACATTATTGCGAGTTAGTTAAACTAGGTTATATGACCTTGATTAGCATATCATGATGTTATTGGAATTATGACGACAATGGAGTTATTATTACATGGAACCTTAGTCCCTCCCTTCAAAATTCGACTACCAGTTTTCCTGTTTTCTAACAAACAACATCCTCCTCTTGTCCTCTTTAGGTACATTTTTATCTTTCCTTCATTTTCAAATTTAATTTCACATTAATCACACAAGTAGTTGCTCAAATGGGGTGTTTGGATCAGCTTATTTAGCTGGCTTATGGGCTTATTTGACTTTGGAAAAGCCAATAAGCTCACTTATTGAAACTTATGTGACCTTATCAACTTCACATTATTGGCTTAAGCCAATAATCTAAACTTAATAAGCTCTAAAACGTGAGCTTATCAGCTTTTCCAAAATCAAATAAGCCCATAAACCAGCTAAATAAGCTGATCCAAACACCCCAAAAGTCTTCCTTTAGACCTTGTTTGCGCCTCTACAATTGGCATTGATAACATCCATACATGCTCTCAACTTATGAATCACCACGGCCCACAACCGGAACCTGCTTTTAGCCCATGCCTTTGTTATTACTGCTTTTGTTACTAGCTTTACATAGAGAATACTAAAACTTCCAGGAATAGCAAAGAGAATTATCGCACGTCTACCGGTAGAACCGTAGAATTTGTTTGAAAGTATGAATTTATTTAAGAACTTGCCCTGTCTACTTCAAGTCATATTGAAGTGAACATCTGGGCACATTTTCTTATAAATATTACTTGGCACAAAACTAATTTGAATTATCAAGTTAGTTACCTTCTTTAGTCCTTCGTAGATCCTTGTGTTGAGTTAAGTTTTATTTACTCTTCTTTGTTGCAATGTTAGTTGCACGCTTGTTTTTTAAGGCATTGTCACTCACTCCGTGCAAATCATCCTTGTTAGCTCTAGTTTACGAATTTTGAATAACGGGATCTTCATATAGAGCACAGTTCTTAATTATATTGTTGAAACTGGAGTTATAAGCATTTTACATTAAAAGGTAATCTTTGTCATTGTTCACTTATTTCGTTTCATGATTATGTCTACTTGTTCTTACCTAACACCATGCGTCAATGATTTACCCCATTCAAACATAGCAACAAAACATGCAATTGAATGGTAATGACTACAGTTTCTAACGAACTTTAGAAATATTATGAATTCTACAAGTACCTTCATGGATGTTTGGGCACGATTTAATCAAGATAATTCGTATCATATGGATGACATGAAATTCACACATTCGAGGGAGAAAAATGAAGTTCTGAATGCTTAATGTGTTATAGAACCAAATGATCACGTTTTTTCTGAAGCCGATGAATAAAATGCAAGGAAATGTGCTTAAGATGACATGTTATGT
>LBNU01024896.1:32232-57100 GCA_014162995.1 Artemisia annua | reverse complement strand
GTTTTATGTTCGTGGACGCTATTGCAACCCTTTGGGTAAACCTTTATGACCATTCACCATTGATTGCAACTGTTAAAACTTAGTAACTTCTGATGCTTAGATAAATACCAAACCCCACCCCCAAAAAAAAAGTACCAAATACATTTGCTATCCCGTTGGTTTTTACATGATCGTAATGTGACCCGAAATAATCTTCATACTTATGCTTAGTATTAGTTATAGTTAGTTAAAAGTTAGAAGGACCAATTATGTAGATTAGAAAGTTATTAACTAACTTTGGTAGTTATTTCGGTTGGATAACAAACCGAATGGACACAACCATTAGCGAACCATCATGATGTTTCAAACACAATGTTTGGAACCTTATATATATGTAGAAACATGTAACTTTGAAAAGGTTAATGAAATTATAGTTTTACTTATTCATATACTTTGCAACTCATAATCGATCTAGAGAAAGTGGGACAACATACAACACCAAAAAACAATGTACAAATACATTTGCTATCGTTGGCTTTTTCTGATCGTAATGGATGATCTCTATGTTCATTTTCTCTATTTAAGAAACCAAGATACTTAACTCATGAGCATGATCAAGGATAGATTCCTATCATGTATATAACAATATCCAAAAAGGTACAATCAACAAGCTTATTTTCCTGTTGTATATTGGCGCTGTATTTTGCTTCAACCCAATCTAGATTTGATATGCTTAGCAGATTTCCTCGGGTGTGTATAGGAGCATATGTGTTCCGTTAGGGTTGCAAGCATGTACACACGAAATAGCATGACATTATAGGGCATTTTTTTTTCTTCTTAGTTATCTTAATTAGTAACTTTGCAAATGATGGGAGTATCCGGTTTGGGTTACGATAATCTGTAACGTAGTAAGCCAAAATATCATCTTCTTCTCAAACGAGTGAAGTTAATGTCACACGTTTGAATTTTTGATTAAACATCTTCATGAAAGTTTTTGACGAACCATTTTGTGATTGTTGATCCTAACTATAAAATCAGTTAGTAACTATCGGAAAATATCTTCCTCTCAAACGAGTGAACTTCATGTCATACTTATGAATTTTTTACCAAACATCTTCATGAAAGTTTTTGGCGAACCATTTTATGTGTTTGTTGATCCCTACTACATAAAATCAGTTAGTAACTGTCTGACTTGTTTATGGCCTATAAACAGGCAATGTTGCAAACATTGGCCTAGCCGGCCTATTAATAGGCTGATTACAAGGTAATCAGCCACATACATTGTCCATTATGGGGTAATCGGTAGAAAAATCGTTCTGGTCAAAACCGGCCACTAATCAGTCCATTGTTATACAAATAATTTCAAAATTTTTATATAAAATATCCCAGTACGATTAATCCCCGCCTAGACCGATTACTAGCTACAAGGGGTCGGGCCGCCCGTTTTACAAACTTGTAAACAGGTCAGTTGGAGTTGCCAAAAGCATCTACTTAACATCTCTTAATCGTACTTTGGTCATACAAACACATGTTCCACTCATAGTTCTGCGCATAACATTCAAGATGATGATTATCGGGACTTCTCATATGTGGTGTGAAGTTCTAAGTTTGAGGTGATTCCTGTCAGAATATACTCACATTCCTCAAACTCTTTTATACTCTAGAAACTCCCTTTCTAGCGTATTTTATCCTCTACAGCATGAGTTCCCCCATGTTTGATTATAAATTTCATAGTATACACAACAATGTCTTTTCTAACAAATTATAGTATAAAAGTGAAGGAAAAGTTATATGAAAACCTTTTTGTTTTGCTTCACGTTCTGTGTATCTACATGAGATGACAATCTTAATTAATTTGTTCTTGCCATCCTCTTCACCTTCAGATTTAACACAACAGTTTATCCAGATTTTCTGCTGGTAATCTAATCAATGTTCCTCTATCTTTTTAGTTTGAATCCTAGAGAAAATTTCCCAATATCGTACAGCCGATGTAGAACTCTTGAGACCCTTTGGGATAATACAGAAAGCATCCGACACGTAGCTGTTTCTAGTAATGATGACTCAAAACCACCCGAGTTGATTTTCAATCGACTTCAAGTTAGTGATGAGGAATTTATTGACATGCAAAGGCGTAGCTTTGGTCGTTACATTGCTCGTGAAGCAGTATTGAATGAAGAATACTGGGTATGTTTTTTTACCCGTTATCACCTGGCATATCTATTTCTTTTGAAGTTGGTATCTGAAAAATCTTCATGTGATAGATGGCAGCATGGCTGCGCGCAGAAGCGCATTGGGAAGCCTCAACTTACAAACGGTTTGTGATATTTTAATAGATCTATGTATAGCCTGATCTTCGTTGAAAGTTTACCAAGTTGTGCTTAGATCTTGTTCTTTTTGTGTTATTTTATGATAGATCTTGACTTGCTCAATTTGCTGTTTCAGGCATGCTGAGGCTTTCAAAATGAAGTATGCTGATCAGGTAACAAATTAAAAGACTAACATAAATAATCTGTTAAATTTACACATATCAAGTAATGATTATACGAGATTATCATTTTAGGTAGTTTGTTCTTTAGTTTTTTATATACTATTATTTTCAAGGCCCTCATCACTGTTTTCTTTATGGCTTTTTTCCCCATTATAAACATGTGGTTTGCTCGAAACACAAATAAAAAAGCTGGTAATTTAGAAAGGAAAGTAGCATTAGTCACATAATCAAAACTCACCTAGCCCAATTATTGGTAGCGTGCTGTTTGACAAATGTATCGTTTGCCGATCGGAATGCTGATAACTAGTTATTTTCATATTTGAACGTTCACATCCTTGATATTTGGTTCTCAAAGTTGCGTCGAAACTTAATGGTTTCTTTTGATATAGGTGATGAACACTAATTGTTGGATTATTGCTTTGGTTTCTTCTCTCTGCAGGAGTTCAGAGCTTTGAAGAAACGATGTTCAGGACAAGATGGGAACATGTTGCAATCTTTCTGTCTTGTGTCTGTAAGTATGGTTTTCTGTTAAATGTCAACGTGTGCATGTGTGCGCGTATTTGTATTGATCTATCTATTGTCTACTAGAGAAAAGTTCAGCACAGGTCACAAATACTTTAAAGATCAAATGGGTAAATCCTGGTCACTCATTTTTCATCAAATTAAAAAGACCGACTTTCATCTTTCTTTTTAAAAATTAAATATCTCACAAACCGTTAATCGTTACCCGGAACGAATCACATCATCTTGACAAGAATTAAATAATCCATATATAGAGGGACGCTTCCATATACTTTCGCCAAACTTTTTTTTTTTTTTTTTTTTTTTTTTGTGAGTGTTGAAATTTACGCCTTGAAAAATCACATGTTTGTAAAACGACAGTTGATTTGTTATGATATAAATCACATGTAATTTGTGAAATCACATGTGATTTGATTTGCTATTTTGAAAATCACATGTAATTTGTGAAATCACATGTGATTTTTAAAATAACAAATCAACAAATTACATGTGATATGTGAAATCACACGTGATTCTTAAAAGGGAAAAGTCAACATGGTTGTTTTGGTGTATCGAAATGCACAGTATACTAAATTTAGGTTATGTTTGGCGCACAGCTTTTTAAAGCGATGAGCGGTGAGCAATGAGCTTTTTGATTTTTAGTGTTCGTTTGGCAAAAGAGTGGTGAGCTTTGCTATTTTTTAGGAAAGCTAATTTTTTCAATGTTTCTTTAACAAGCTGTGAGCGGTGAGCTGTACAGCTCACAGCTCACTGCTGCTGCTCACAGCTATTTTTGCCAAACATAGCCTTATTCTTGATATGTAGAACCAACTTTTAAATTTGTCACAAACAAAACCTAGTCCTAAAAAGTTGCTGGCTTTTCATCAGCCTTGCGCGCTGGCCTTTTCCCTTACTAGTAAGGGGCTGCTAGTTGTGGCGCGCATTGTACTTTTTACTAATTTGTTGACCTGTTACCCACTTAGCCGAAAAAACGATTTTTTTTCTCTTTATGTTCACCTGCTTATGTGGCATTGTACTCATGACTACTTGTCTTCATCATCACAAAATCCGTCAAACACCACTATCACAACCAAATCCGACAAGCATCACCACAGAAACCACCACCAACCCCCAAGAACACCACCACCGCAACCACCGCCACACAATCCAAACAATTGATCCTTAAAACCAGTCCCCACCACTCCACATCATCATCACCGGTGACTGCCACACACAATCCAAATGCTTGATGACGTTCAAGTATACATGTTTGATAAAAACGAACAATTGCTAAAATAATAATTCACTCCATCCATACCTGTAGTATTTATTTTATTTATTTATTTATTTATTTTTTTGTGACACACGAATTGTTGAGATCGAATGCATATGAAGTCACATCCTCTACAGAAACTTACGTATGCCATAGAAATAATTAAAGTTTGGTGGCCTGGGAATGGGATACTAAAATGAATTGGAAGACAAATTAATACAGGAGTTATGGGTGAAAAAGATAGTGTTTTATTTCATGTCTATAAGGGGAAAATGGTCAAATTTATGTAGTGGAGACCTGTCTTTTTGCAATTCCGCCTAATTTTGGGCCGAAGATTTTGACTGAAAATGGAAGGGTTTGTGTCTAATGAAACCGTTTCTTGAAGAAGCCCGGATATTTCGTCAAGAAAACATGCTTTTTACTTGAAAATATGATATTGGTTGAAGTTTTGATGAAGAAGACGGCCAAGTCAACTAATAAAACACGCCTGGATGCCACATAGACGACACATCACCGGTAACTTGATTGAACCGGTCATATTATGTATTGTGGACTGTGGCACACATTAAATTCCCATTTGAAAAAGCATTATAGCATTTGTTTCACTACTTATAAATGAGTATTGGTGATTGTTCCAATATTCCAACTGTGGCATGAGTCTGTTAACTGGTCCACCAATAGGTATACAGGAGAAGTAATAGCAAGACTTAGTACTGATTGGTATTCAAACTTTCAAAGTAATTGTTTATATCCTTACTTTTAAAGTAAAATATACTATTATTGACTCATGCATGTCTTGGTGAATGTATTCCTTGTCATGAGTTTTGGTTTCCAATTTGCTGACATAACAGTTGAGGAGCTTACCGCAAATCCTAAGGAGTCATGAAATTTCGCTAACATACATCTAAAGAAAATATATCTAGTTTTACCGTGCCCTTATCACTTTGGCAGTTGATGGTTTTGTGTGATGTTTCAGGTTAAGAAGGAATTGAAAAATATGAAAAGAACTGTTTTAAATAGTATCGTTNTATGGGGAAAATGGTCAAATTTATGAAGTGGAGACCTGTCTTTTTGCAATTCCGCCTAATTTTGGGCCGAAGATTTTGACTGAAAATGGAAGGGTTTGTGTCTAATGAAACCGGTTCTTGAAGAAGCCCGGATATTTCGTCAAGAAGACATGCTTTTTACTTGAAAATATGATATTGGTTGAAGTTTTGATGAAGAAGACGGCCAAGTCAACTAATAAAACACGCCTGGATGCCACATAGACGACACATCACCGGTAACTTGATTGAACCGGTCATATTATGTATTTTGAGACAAAATTTGAATGTTGATTATGGACATTGGTAATAAAATTAGCACCTTATGCATTTCGGTACACCAAGAACACCATGTTATGCATTTTTGGACTTTTTCCTTTTTTAAAATAACAAATCACATGTGATTCAACAATTCACATGTGTTCTTTCACGGCGTAAATTTCTAACACTAAAAAAAACTCGATTTTTTTTAGAAAGTATATGGAAGTGCAAAGATAAAAAAATTCCCTTCAAGATGGTGTATTTTTTGTCGCTTAACAATTTACCGTTTGCAATATATTTTAATTTTAAAAAAAGGTGTAAAGTAGGTTTTTTTGTTAGAAATTTGCCCATTTGATCTTTAGAGAACTTGTGATCTATGTTAATCTCACCTCTTGTCTACTAATAGTTGAACTCTACAAATAAATTCTAGTGGACGTGTTATTGCTACTGGAAGTTGGAAGTACTCCATATGTTGCACATCTTAGTTCAGATTTTTTTTTTCTTGCATTGTGGACTGTGGCACACATTAAATTCCCATTTGAAAAAGCATTATAGCATTTGTTTCACTACTTATAAATGAGTATTGGTGATTGTTCCAATATTCCAACTGTGGCATGAGTCTGTTAACTGGTCCACCAATAGGTATACAGGAGAAGTAATAGCAAGACTTAGTACTGATTGGTATTCAAACTTTCAAAGTAATTGTTTATATCCTTACTTTTAAAGTAAAATATACTATTATTAACTCATGCATGTCTTGGTGAATGTATTCCTTGTCATGAGTTTTGGTTTCCAATTTGCTGACATAACAGTTGAGGAGCTTACCGCAAATCCTAAGGAGTCATGAAATTTCGCTAACATACATCTAAAGAAAATATATCTAGTTTTACCGTGCCCTTATCACTTTGGCAGTTGATGGTTTTGTGTGATGTTTCAGGTTAAGAAGGAATTGAAAAATATGAAAAGAACTGTTTTAAATAGTATCGTTGGAACTATGGACTTGAGCATCCGGCAATATTGGCAAGGAGAAACATATCCTGGGGTATATCTTCTTAAATTTTTTAATAGATAGTAGATATCCATAAATGAAATAGTGGCATAATTTATAATGAGATATGCTACAATGCATGTTAAAACCCAAAAAAAAACATATATGTTGGCCCAACCAATAGCAAGGCTGAAAAAAAAGTAAGTCTCTAATTTGTACTGCTCTATGTTTCCTGCAAATCTGCAATAATTCTATTTTGCTCAGATTTGGAAAAAAGACCCTCCAAGCTAATAATTAGTTATGATGTATTGCTATTGGTTATGATGGGATATAAGATTTGTGTATTTTGTAAGGAAGGTTGTTATAGACATTTAACTACTAAATAAACATTTTTATCAATGGTCATGGGATGATATGACTATGGGAGCAACTTACTCTTGTTGTTTTAGAGTCTTATTAATTTAAAGAAAAGAATTCCCTAACAAAGAGACTGCATCTGCATGATTTATAATCTGTTACTTAGTTATTTCTCTTCATTAAAAGTGGTAAAGTGGCTGTCACGTGTTTGCAAATAATGAACCTTTTGATTCACACACAAGTATGCTTACATTTAAAACATTGTTGTGGCAAATTATGATCGGCGTCGTGGGATTGCGTAACGTGTTAGGCATGGCACTCATATTGCATCTTCTAGGTTAGTTTTGCAACTTCATTTTAGTTGGTGGAATTTGACCCATTTTCTTAGAAATGAATGGTGCAGTAAAACTGCAACTAGAGAATAAATAATGACAGGAGTAGCAGGAGGATTCTTATTATATAGATGATCAAGCTTTAAAGCTTATTACAAGATAGAAAAACTGGTTGTCTGCCCTTAGATGTCAATAGCAGGTCAATATACAGACCAATAGACCCAAAAAAACTGACAGAACCACATTTATTGAACTGGCTTTTAGACTACTAACTTTAAAGACACAACTTCTGGAACTAAATGATACTTTTGAAATTTCCAGAAATTTTATTCATTCTTGCTGCATCAGTCGGCCACTGTTGAATAGCTGTTTGTAAGATTTCCCCTTAAATGGAATTAGATGCTTTGGTAGGCATTATCATTTATCTTCGTTTGAATCTGACAAGGACCGATCTTTCGATCATGCAACTTAACATTTACTCTTGCTGGCAGCCTATCTTTAGTCAAAACAGCCCATACAGTCTCCTTCCTCAAAAACAACGTTTCTACGATGTAGGTCAGCAGCTATTTTATACTTGGCATTGTGGGCTTCAACTTGCAATTTGACCTCCTCATGACTATTCTTGATATGCTCAGCAAATTCATCAGCTTTCACATTACCTTCCCTTAAATTAGGAATTGGGCTAGGTCAGTAACACTGTATGGACAGTCCATGAACAATCTCAAAAGGACTTGGTTGAGTTGTCCGGTTCTTTGAGTTGTTGAATGCAAACTCAGCAAACCGAAGCACCAAATCCCACTGCTTTGCTTTGTCTCCAACAAGACATCGGAGCAGATTCTCCAAGCTTCTGTTTACCACTTCCGTTTGGCCATCCGTCTCTGGATGGTAAGATGTGCTGAAGCATAGTTGGGTACCCATCTTTTTCCACAAGGTCCTCCAGAAATGTCGAATAAACTTGGGATCACGATCTGAAGTGATTCTTCGAGGGAGCCCATGCAAACGAAAAACTTCCTTAAAGTACAAATCTGCCACATTTGAGGCATCCATTGTCTTGCGACAAGATATAAAATGGGCCATTTTGGAAAATCTATCGACTACCACCGTGATGGAATCCTTTCGCATCTGAGTACACAGGAGTCCTAGACCAAAATCCATGCTTACATCAATCCAAGGAGAAGGTGGAACGGGTAGTGAGGTGTACAATCCTGCGTTAGTTGAAACACCCTTCGATCATTGACATACTTCACACCTCTCTACATGTCTAGTAACGTCCCGTTTAAGTTTGGCCAAAAGTACTTACTCTCCACCAATGCAATACTTTTGTCACGGCCAAAGTGTCCCAAAGCGTGTTGTACTTGTTCAGCAACAACCTTTTCTCTCAGAGCACTCTGGAACGCACAATTGCGTGCCCTTAAACAAAAAGCCATCTTGAAGCTGATAATCGTAATGTTGTCCGTTCAGAACTTCTTTCATAACAGGTCCAAAATAACTATCCTCCATATACATTTCGTTGAAGGTATCAAAACCTTGTACCTCTGCCCTTACTACTGATAGGAAAGAAGCCCGCCTCAAGGCATCAGCGACTTTATTCTGAATTCCAGCCTTATATTTTAATGCAAATGTGAAGTTTTGTAAGGGTGCGTTTGGTACACCACTATCGGAATGCATCAATCACAATGAAGGTATCAAAACCTTTTACCTCTGCCCTTACTATTCATTCTTGCTGCATCAATGAAACCCATCTTACTTTTTATCTCCAATTCTCCAACAGGTAAACATATACTAATATAAAAGAGAACAGAGTCACGTGGGTGGAAAGTTGCTGAAATGTATTACATGCGTGAATTTTCGTATATCATTTAATTAAAAAAAAGTACTAAAAAAAGGTTCAGGTCAATCAAGCCAACGTGTTCTAATTCCTCCAAAACATTATCCATCTTACTAACCTGCCTATGTTGCAACCTCTACTCTTTACCAGTCTAGTGTCCACATGAACCTTTTTGGATTGCAACAGCCTTCAATTTTGTTAAGGAATGGGTCAAAAGAAACTAACCTACAGAATATTAGTGGTCAGACATAATATCTCTTTAGTGTTATTGTTACTGTCGTTTACTTTGGATTCATGTCTATGTTTTAGTGTCACATGATATTGTATGAGATTTGACATGATATTCTGTATCTTGATTGTTTTTTCTCTTCATAAAAGGAGGTAAAAAGGCATCCCCGTGTTTTGGCAAGCAAACAACCTTTTGGGTTACACAAGTATGCTTACATTTCAAACGTGGTTGTGGCAAAATATGCTCGGCGTCGTGGAATCGCATCAAACATGCTAGGCCTCGCCAAACATATCGCAACTTCTATAGGTTAGTTTTGCATCTTCCTTGTATCTAAATGTGGCAATTTTAAGCAATCTCTTATGAATGGGTCAATTAGTCTGATATATTTTTATTTCTAACTGGAAACTAAAACATACTCAGTATGTAAGTAGAAAAGAAACGAGTGAAGGTGGTCGATAGTGGGCCCAAAGTATATCTCTAATGCAAAAGTCAGCTTGAATTATTTTATTAAAAAGTTGGATTTAGTTTCGTCCTGATAACCAACCCACCCGACCCACCTATTTTGCAGTGTCTAGTTATAACTTACCATAAGCTCATATAGTCTCATGACTTTCATCCCTGTGATTTTGTTACCCACATAGGTATGAAGAAATTATTTGTTCATGTAACTACAGACAACAAGCCTGCACAGGAAGTGTACAAAAAGCGGGGCTTCGAGGTTTGTTCATAACCATTACTTTTTGTGGAATTGTCAATACTTATATACTTTTTGGATCAGGGCATACGACCCCTTTAACCCAAAGTGCCCTCCACTTGAAACTAAGAGATCTTTTAGCCCTTATGGCCAATACATGTGACCCTAAAGGAATTGAACATCTAGAAGGAATCAACCTTTGATCTCTTGGCACGTTGGACACAAGTTCCCGTGTTAATTAGCAAATATCAGCCCTTTTGAGTTGGCAATTGCTTTACTTTGCGTTGACCTGTAAGCTGTAACCCATAGGATTTGATGACCCCTCTTGCAATTGACTTACTGAGATATGACAAATGGGTTGAGTTTAAATGGGCTTAATTGTGTTAAGTTTTATCTTTGATGTGTTAAATTTTATCTTTGATGTGTCAAATTGGTCGAGTTTATAACTTACCGTGAAGTGAAATGGGGTCATACGGTTTAAAAGTCCCCCCAAGTGAAATCTTTTAACATCTTAAATCTGTTTATTCATACAAATTAAAATATTGTTTTGGGGTTTTGTTTTTTCTATCATATTTAGTTCATTAACATAATAATTGCTCTTTAAAAGTGGACACATAATGTTGGCGGGTCATCCCGCCACAGCCATTTGACCTACCCAAACTGGCCAGCGTTGTCCATCTTACCATCTTTAGGAATGACCGTCCCAGCATAAGATTTCAGTCCAAATCCACAACAACTCATCCTCCTACCTGCCTATTGTTCATTTTGAAGTGTATTTATTCTAGTTTTACTAAAGTTGGTATATTTTTGCAGTTTGTTATGACTGATGCATCAACCAATGGTGAGTTACTCATGTGGATGGAACTATAAGCTATGCACTACCCTACTTTTGGGACCAGAGGGTTACACAACACAACAAACATTCTTCCCCTTCTTTACTTGCATATATAGCCACACACCCTTGTACATTGTAAATTTGTTTGTGAATACAATCAACGGGTGTTTGTATTTTTTTTTCTTGTTCAACGTTGTTTCCCTTCGTATTAAAAGTACGTTTAAAGAGAATCACCACATTTTTTTTGTTGAAATTGAGAATGTACAAGATGATAATAATTAGGGTTTGGTGACCCATGTTGTTGTGGTGTATTATTGACAGGCTCGGGTGGCAGATCCATATGAATGAAGACCATGCCATCCTGAGTTTACAGTTTTTCTTTTTGGCAGATTTATATGCTTAGCATCCGTATTTTGGGATCAAATATCTTGGCCTTTTCTCATTGTCATCTTAGTGCAGAGGAAATGGTTATGAGTAAGCATGTCATTGGCATCTACAACAATCAAGTCTTGCAAGTGCTTTCCACATAGTTGTGCAATGTGCATGAACTGGTACAAGATTCAACAGCTACAAATTAACAGCACTCAACAAACTGCATAAATTAACAGCAGTAAAAGCATGCATAGCTTCAACATGGTGCAATATCTGTCC
The DNA here is from genome assembly GCA_014162995.1 of Artemisia annua. Taxonomy (NCBI): domain Eukaryota; kingdom Viridiplantae; phylum Streptophyta; class Magnoliopsida; order Asterales; family Asteraceae; genus Artemisia; species Artemisia annua. The sequence continues at coordinate 45,641 of LBNU01024896.1, read as the reverse complement.
ATCTTTTCTACTAAAAGAATTTGATTTATGGAGTGAAATTATTTAATTGACAGAAAGAATTAAATATAGACACTTCTACAACTTGTGTTTTTAACTACATTGTTTAACAAACAAACAATCGTTAACATGTCTATCTATAAGTGTCCAATAGTACATACGAGCAACAAAACGTAACATGAGCACGGTTTTCTCCATTAACAGAAGACAAAAATGCGGAAGGAGATAAAAACTCCCAAGCTGCTTAATTGTGCTGTTGCATTTCCTCTTCTGTTTTCCAAACAACGTCGTTGAGGCTATTAGAAAGTCTTTTATAGAACTGCACCAGCATGAAACAAAACAAAAACAAAAACTCAACCAACAAATATAAATCCGTATATAAGCACAAAATTAAGTAATGGGCAAGTCAAATGCCGATTCTCATACCATTTAATATGGGGAAACTAGTACTCTTAAATATGTAATATGGGAACCTGCAAGTCTAGTTGTACACCATACTATAAAAGTTGCACATTGCACACTTTATAACAAGATCATTTGCAAGAGGTAGCTATTTCGGCCCCTTCATAGAGAACACTTGAGGGTTATAGTTTTCACGTCGAATGAGTCAAAATTTAACATATATGGAAATGGGTCTAAGTCAACCAAGCATATATTATAAACCATACAAACCAAACTGCTTTATTAACTTTGGATTATTACTCCTATCATTATTGCATAATTTCTGCAATCATATTCAACATGTTGATCATTTAAAATACCAACAAAATAGAAGACTGTATCTTTCGAGCCACCCGAGCCATTTTGACCATTGCCAACCTTACCAATTTTCCACCTCTAATAATTACTCATCGCATCAAGATGAAGTAACAATAAAACATAAGGCTCTACGCACTCTACATGAAACTAAAATTTTAAATGGTGAGTTGTATAGCATCACAATGCAAAACCAACCAAAGTGATGACGTGACATAAGTGAAACAAAAACCGGATAAACTACACCTAAAGCATTTAAAACTAGAATTTTCATAACATTATAAGCCAGCAGTTATGACGTGACATAAGTGTATAAACCAAAAGTAAAAGGTAGTCTATATTCTACAAAGTGCCCCCAGAAACTATATTTACTACTCCCCTTGTATAATAAAACAAATGACCAAAAAAGAAAATGAAAAGATATATCAAGCGCTCTGAATATACAGTGGATACATACTAACAAAGAAAACAAATGTTACTTGAAATAAATGAAGACTTTACCTTATGAAATTCCAAAGTATCTCCTTTTGCTTTCCGTACTTCAACCATGTGAAGTGATGGTGCTACTTGAAATACCTATTAAAGGGTACAAATTGTAAGATAACATGAAAAAATAAGAACAAAAAAAAAAGGTGGCTTAACTTTCACATTATTGATTAATCACACATCAAATATGGTACCTCGGTAGCAATATTGAGGTTTCCTTTTCTCCCAGCTTTGATATTCTCTAGCCGTAACTGAAAGGTGAAAAACAGACACTGATTACTTATCCAAAAGCGTAGCCATTTAAACTTCATATTAAGGTAGCTGAAGTAACTTTATGAAACCTTATAGTTTTTCTTGTGCACATCAAATCCAAGTGGTTTTGCGGCTTCTTCGATTTTACTAACTATCTCATTTGCTGGACATTTTGATGTGAATCTAGTCTCCCTTTTGAATCCCTGCAGCCCGGTTTCATTCCAAAGCAGATACAATTGAAATTTAGTGATGCAGATGAAAGATAAAATTACAGTGACCCACACACTAAATTTTACTTTGAAATTTATGTAAGGATTGGTACGAGTTGTGTTGCACCTCTAACACATCAAGCGGGTGACAGTAGCTCAAAGAGAAGTGGGCCAAAAGTCACCTCACGCGTATTTTTTTAATGCATTAAAACCCCTAAACCAGGTTATTCAGAAATTATAATATTTTTGGAACTAGTATAACTTTGTAATCATATTTGACTCACAGGTTTCTTCTAAAAACAAAAATAACTGGTTCAGGCAACCTAGCCCAACCTGTTTTGAACCATCACCCAACCCATTCGACCTGGTCATTTTGCTACTTATTTATGAAGCTACTTGATTAGAATATTTGTTCTTAAAGTAAAAGATCTAATATGCACTCAGTAACATCATCCAATAGAGGGATACTACAGAAGGAGCGAGTATGAACCTGTTCAATCTCGAAAAGATTCCCGAGGTTGAGACCCTTAGACATTGAAATCAGCTCAAAAGCATTCATGGCTGTTGGATGTTCTTCTTTCTTTTCTGTAACATGATGCTCCTGTTGTAAAACAAACATAAAAACTTTTAGAAACTGATTAAGCCTTTTCAAATAAAGGGGAAGAAAAATGAAAAATTAAAACATATGTAGATATGGCTTCTACAAAGACAGAAATAAACTCAGGGGAGCTGGATCTCTCTTTTTTCTAGATGACATATCATATTCCCAGAAAGTGGATTAAGCTATGTACAATTAAAAGGAAAAACAAGGCTTAAATGAAGAGGGAACGGGTCAAATGGGGTCGAAAGTCACCTAAAGTTTATTCTTAGTGCATACAACCTCACTTAATTCAAAGATCTAGATTACTATTGCACATATACTATATCACTAATTATAGTTCATGCATTAAATATACATAAAAAAAATGGAAAGAAGTGTTTGTGGTCAACCCGACCTAGCCCACTCCATATCGAACCGTTTCAACCTGAATCTGTTTTGAACATTACCCAACTCTGGTTGAGCCCAAGTCAAGTAAACATGTATGCAACACGGAGGACTATGTAAGATTTGCTCCTGACACCATTGATTTATCACTATTTTCCCTAAGGAAGATGTGTTGGTGGTTTACGGATCCAGTATTACTTGCGAGTACGAATATGATAAGTACGAAAAATATCACATCTTAGTGCCCCTTTTAGATACCTCCACATCTTTAACATAATGTCCTAATGACTAGTATAAAGAGAAGCCATGAACTCTCTTACCACTTTCAGAGAAAAGATAACATTTAAGCCTATATAGCATATAATTCAACTTCTTAATTGTATCTCTGAACCAATAAGAACAGAACCTTACCGTGACCTACAGAACTTCGGCGTGGGTCACCATAGACATGTTACCAAATCCATCATTCTTATCAGAACCAACCGTGAATGTTTGACTTAATATACCACCTATCTGACGGTTAACATCTGTAACGGATCCGCATGATAAACACTAATAGTCCCTGCCTTGATAGGGATTTACGAAAAACAATGACCGAAATAAAGCATTCAGTTAATCAATTGAAGCAGGTGTACATGAGATGTCATTGCTAGCTTGCAGACTGAGGGAGCTCTTTCATAAACTAAGATAGAGACTTTTTCTAGATCCACTTAAACTAAATCCACAAAAAGAATCTTGTCCCTCCAGAAAATCTAAATCAATGTTTCAGTTGTCACAGTGGCACTGTTCCAGATCAGTCAAAGGTCTATAGTTATCGATAACTTTATACAGAATATAAATCGTGGTTTAGTCCCACGACCCTGATGCTCCGATGCATTCAAAATAAAGGGGCAATTTTAATGTGTCATTAACATGAGCAAACAATAGTACATTATGGGCTAACAAGCTGAGATAGCAAACTCTAAATATATATAAAAACAATACTCAACATTCTTTATAGCGAGACATTTTAAATGATTATAATTATAATAAAGATAGTAAACTCACTTCTGAATCTTGAAAAGCTGCTTCTACATCATCGAAATTTGCCTCTTCTTTCTCGATGAATTCAGGTTGTTTAAAACCTTTTTTAAACCACTCATCATTCAAGAGTTCAGATATAGTGATTCGCTGCACAACAGAAAAGAAGTGTTGAGGTAGGCATAATCATGCGTACGTACGTAAGATGACGACAACGGATCCTAGTTAGAGGGTGCAAGAGCTTGCAATAACTAGTTAATGGAGAACCAAACAATTACTTCTAACAACAATTAATTCGAACACTATGATCAAGATTGTTTGAATGTACACTATGGAACTGATTATCCAATCATTACGACTTAAAGTTGTAATAAGTTTTTACTGTTCGGATAAAATATTCTGAATAAGTTCTGATTATTTTTCGGGTCAATGAATCAGTTTCAGAAATTGTGTTTCGTACAGCCGCAAAAACTATAACTAAATGTCAATACAAGTACAAACACTTACAGTCATGGGGTTTGGGTCCAATATGCGAGTTATCAACTTCATGGCAGTAAATGAGACCCACGGAGGACAAGTAAACTCGGCAGCTGAAATCTACATACACACCACCAAGGTAACTTTAAAGGAGATAAATACAACATGGGATCCAACAATACAACACACTTTAATATAATGCTCACTTTTTTATAAAGGTTCATAAGATTAGAATCATCAAATGGCAAGTAACCTGCAAGCAGTACAAAGAGTATGACTCCACACGACCATAAATCTGCAGTTGCTCCATCGTAGCCTCTATCTTCTAGGACCTGAAAAGGACGAAATAATATCACTACATGGACAAGCACAACATGTAGATGTTTAAGCATTACAGGTTGCAATTTGACCCATTAACATATAAAATGGTTGACATGGGTCATGTTATATCTTTAATGGGGTTGAATTGGCAAAATCAAATGATTCAGCTTGGAAGGAAGTCTCCCATTTTTTCCATGTAGTATAAATAGTGAATATGACAATTAACAGTTCTCTGCACCTCAGGAGCAACATAATTCGGAGTTCCACAAGTTGTGTGTAGCAAACCGTCACCCTGTGAAATAAAAATTATTTTGACATTGTGAAATAAACATATACTTTAAGAAATATAAGACTTCTCAGAATGAAAAACTTCAAGTCATTGTATTTACCCTAACTTGGCGAGAAATGGCACTTAATCCAAAATCCGAAACTTTAAGGTTTCCAGAAGCATCTAGGAGCAAATTTTCCGGCTGTAGAAAAAAGCAACGCTAATAAGTAACGAGACATGAGAATATCAATATAATAACAATGTTGACTACCTTTAGATCTCTATGATAGACACCCCTACTATGGCAATAGTCAACAGCATTGATAAGCTGTTGAAAATATTTTCTGGCTTCATCTTCTTGCATTCGTCCATGGTTCACCTACATAATCAAATTCCAACATTAAGGTAAAATTACCAGATAAGTTTAAAAACAAAAGAAAAAAAAAAAAATCAAAAAAACGGTGAATTACAATTTTATCAAAAAGCTCTCCTCCTGTGACAAACTCTAGCACAATAAAAATCTTGGTTTTGCTTCCCATAACCTGAAGGAACAAGCCAATGTTATAGGCAGCACATAACATAGTTTATTGTTCACATATTCTTTATTGAAAAACCAGAAATGTTGTTAATAAAGAAAATTGCAAATTAAAAGATAGTTTACAAAGAATTCCATGTCATGTAAAAAAAGCTTAAAGTACCTCATATAATTGGACGACATTCGGATGCTTTATCAACTTCATAGTTGCTATTTCCATTTTTATCTGCAAACGAAAATCATACATAAGAAAGGAAGTAAAAATAACTATCAAAGACGTAGCGGTGTAAGTCATTCATCAGATTTAAGAAATATGTGAAGAAGTTACTTTGTAACAATGTTACAATGTCATAAGTACGGAGTTGAAGTAACCTGTTCAGCCATTTTATGTTTAACAACTTTTTCTTTGTCAAGGATCTTGAGAGCAACAGGTTCACCAGTTTCAGAATTTCTAGCAAACTTCACTTTGGCAAAAGTTCCCTCACCAATCGTCCTTCCCACCTCATATTTACCCACTCGTCTCTTGATTTTCGGAGGATTCATTCTTGATTATCTGATAATAATACATATTTTAATATCGATCAGGCTTTCAAATGATACTAGGACATAAAACTAAGAACACAATCACTTAAAGAAACATGTGATAAACCGTTGAAACTGAAACTAACATCAAAAGTCGAGGGCGTTAAACCATTAACACAATTCATGAAGAAGAAAAGAAATTCAACAAGATACTAGAGGCATGTGATGTTTAACCATATCACATGTTTTTTCACATGGTAGATCATGTCAGCAGAAGATAAGTGCCAATCTCACATAGAATTTAATTATCAAATATAATTAAGGGGATGTTCTATTGTGTTGTCATAAAATGAAAAGCTTGAAATAAGTGTTTAGGTAATATATATATTCATATCAAGAGCTTATATTAGCTTATTTGTGAGGGAGAGAAAAAAAAGCCAATAGGCTTGCTCTCCAAATTTGCAGCTTTTTTAAGTCCACAACATATATACAATAAAGCTATTTCAGCATATAGTAAAACGTGATCAGTTCCAACTTGTTAGATCACAAAGCCCAACATATAAGCCAGTTGAGGTTCCATTTCAAAGCCATATGGCAACGTAGCTTACCAAGCTTATATGTTAAATCTTTTACTGATCGATGTGTTACTGAGTTTGTACACCCAACATCAACATGCACCAACCCGGCCTATGCTAAACGTACTCACACATTTAAAAGCACCAAGATTACTCTGTTTTGGAAATACAAAAAACAGTGAACCTAAGTAGATCCAACTCATATGCAACAACTAAAAAGCGAAAAGCAAACAATCAAACTTCAAATATTAGCATATACATACATAATTAAAGAAAAACAGAATTTGGTAAGAATATACCTTAATTTAGTTGAGTAAAACTGATGGAAAGAGTTTTGAAAGATAAATGATTGATGGGTTGGTTTGATAATAATTTTATAGAATAAATGGTGATATGCATGTGATGATGGATATGAAAATACGACCAGAGTCCATCATGCCGTCCAACACCATCCACATATGCAAAGACACCCCACTTCCAATGTGGGTCCCATGCCCTCTTGGATACTGTACGGATATGCTCTTTCATTTTCAATTCCATTCATTTTTTTTTAAGACTTACATTCCAATTGCTACATCTACGTACATTTTACAAAAATAAATTCACACAAGGAGGTGGCAGTATGTGATTGATGTATTTTGATACACTTTCTCCCTCTTCTCTTTCATCACACCAATCACATGTTGCCACCTCCTTTGTGTGGATTTGTTTTTGTAAAATGTATGTGTATTTAGCAATCCTCTATATCAAAATAAAACTTTTGTATTAAAATTGTCAGTTGCACATGTTGTGCATGTTAGTTTTAAGAATGGTATGCCATTCTTAGATAGGTTATTGTTAGTGTCCTAACGGACTGTGGGCGAAGGATTTCACCTTCGTCATTTTGTATTTCAACGTTTTTTGGATAATGAATTTTACCAGGGTGTAGACCCTTTTACCCAAAAAAAAAAAAACTTTTGTATTAAAATCACTTTTTTAATTTATAATTTATTTGCACCAATCTTCATTTTATTAATTTGTTCCTCAAATAACGTGTTGGAAACAAAATTATTCATCAAATAAATATTTATTAAATGATAAAAAGGTCAAAGGTTCGAATATCAGCTCTTGCTCACTACAGATACACTTAACATTCAAACTTTAAGAAACAAAATGGTCTAACCTTGTTGTCACATAAAATCTTATAGTAATAAATACTCCCTCTGTCCCAAAACTATTGTTTTTCAATAAAAAATGCATAGTTTAAGAAAAACATAATTATTACTGTTTTCTCTCTCTTACTTTTGTCATAATGAGAGTTATACTTTTAAGTAATTAATTAATGTTTTCTTTAAAGTTTGTAATAATAATTTCAGGTACGGATGATATGGTAAACTCAATCAACTTTTTTATCTATATTTAGTAGTAGACAATTAAATTGGGATGTTTCAAAAGAAAACGTGAACTATTATTTTAAGATGGAATGAGTAACTCTTATGGAATTGCAAATGCAATTGACATCACTTAAAGCTTACACGTTGAAGACAAGGTTTTAAATAAATAAAATATCTTGGGTATGATTGACATAAAAGATTATGTTTGTTGTTTGAAAAAAAATAAAATAAATAAAGCTTTGTTTAATTTATAAAAATCAACAGCTATTATTTGTTGTAGCTTATAAAAATAATTTTTATTTTGTGGCTTCTGCCGTCTTCATTTACAACTACATTTGCAGTTCAAATAATAATTATTTTTGTCAAACATATTTGGCACATAAAATTATGGAGAGATCATGCTTATTTTTTCAAAAAATAAACTACTTAAAAAATGATATTCGTTTGGCAGACAGAACTTATAAGAGATTATATAAAAAAAAATAATAATAAATAAATAAAATAAAATAAAAATTAAAAAAAAAAATCCATAATCTCTTAAATTAAAGGTTACTTCATGTAGCTTATAAAAATAATCTCTTTTTATAATCTCCATCTCCAGCACCAGCTCTAGCACCATCTCCAGTTCTAGCAACAGTTACTTTCACCAAACATACCTCTGTATTTAACCAATGGGGGTGACCCAACGGTGGGCTTAGTCTCTTAGGACGAAAGTGCCTAGAGGTCTTGGGTTCGAACCTCGGAGAGAAAATTAATCCCCATCGACCACGGAGGTTCGTCTGCGCCGACTCCGAGCTATCCAAAAAGGTAGTCGCACTGAGATTAGTCGAGTCACAATGTAAAGTCAAAACCTAGGTAAAAAAAGTTAGAAAAATAAAATACCATGTATTTTCTATTTATCTTTCTAAACACGCATGTAAATCATCAAAATAAGTAAAGTTATGTGTGTCTTATTTTTTTTCTTTAAATTACATGAATGATTACACATGACTAGATATAACATTCTCCTAACAAAAATAAGACAAAAATATACCATTGGTCCCTAAACTTTCCCAAAAACATCGCCATGCACCTTAAGTCTGAAAAATCGTCGCCGTGCGTCCCTCCTCAAGTTTTTTTAGGCCGAATGCGTCCTTTGACCCGTTTTCCATCGGTCAACGCTGTTGCATTCCATTACAATTTGTCTTTAGCGCAAGGGTACTATCGTCTTTCGTAATTACCGTATAGCAACTATGTATTACTTCCACATGTCATATCCCTCTTCCCGCCCCATAAACACCTAGACGGCCTCTTTTATTCGTCCCAAAACCTTCGTTACAAGAATTATCACAATTCACAAACCATCATTGCATGTTTATGTGATATTATTCGTAATTTCAAAACATGGATTTTACTTTATGGAAAGTAAGAAGATATCCAGGTTATCGAGTTGAGGATACCGTTCTGTACAACTCTGCTAAGAAAAAATACGGTACGTTTTGTTCCTATAATCGTTGGAATATCTAATACTGGTATATTTTAATTCGCTATTAAGGTTTGATAATGTGCTTTGGTCTATTGATATGCTTCAGGTGGTAGATCTAATATGTTTAGCATGAGGGTTCATCACAATGGTGTTTTTAAATACTGGCCTGGTAGAATATACGAATACGATGGAGGTATGGAAAGTTTAGTTGATTTGCTTGACGTTGATAGTGTGTCAGTTGAAGAATTGGATGTTCTTATGTATGAATTGGGTTACGACCTAGGTCAAAAAAATTATTATTACTTTGTTAAGCCTGGTAGTAATTTAGACNGTTTAGCATGAGGGTTCATCACAATGGTGTTTTTAAATACTGGCCTGGTAGAATATACGAATACGATGGAGGTATGGAAAGTTTAGTTGATTTGCTTGACGTTGATAGTGTGTCAGTTGAAGAATTGGATGTTCTTATGTATGAATTGGGTTACGACCTAGGTCAAAAAAATTATTATTACTTTGTTAAGCCTGGTAGTAATTTAGACGACGGTTTGTATAGCTTAAGTGAGGCTGCGAATTTAGAAATTTTGAAAGAGCTTGTTGATGAGCATAAGATGATAGAAGTTTATGTTGAAAATGGTAAGACAACTTTGGATGTTGATGATGTCACCAAAGTTAATTACGACAGTTATTGCTGAGGTCGATGCATCAAAGAAGAATGCAGCTCTTGCTATTGTTCCATATTGCTCAAAAAAATTATTCATAGAAAACATTGTTAATAAGCCTGTGGTAGAGGCTTTAAGTCAAGTCAGCCAACCACCTGTGGAAGTCAATACCCTGGAAAAACTTACTGAATTGCTAGAAATTGAACCCTTGATGACCATACATCCACCCATTCAGCATATGCAAAAAGATAGTGTTGTTAGTGTTGAGCATGGCCAAAAAGATAGTCCGGTTAGTGTTAACCATAGCCACATAGGTAGTCCTGTTTCTGTTGACCATACCCAAAAAGATAGTCCGGTTAGTGTTGACCATAGCCAGAAAGGTAGTCCTGTTTCTGTGGACCATAGCCAAAAGGATAGTCCGGTTATTGTGGAGCATAGCCAAAAAGGTAGTCCTGTAGAGGTATGTGAAACTGAACAAATGTTTGGTCATCTATATGAGGAAATACATACACCTATCGACCGTATGCAAAAAGGTAAATCTATAGACTTCTGTGAGACTGATGAAGAGTTAGGTGACGACAATGTTAGTGAAACAGATAGTTCTGAGAGTGATGTCGAAGATATTCAGAACATTGACGATGAAAACATACTTGTTGATGAAGAAAATATTTTTGATGCGCCTGATGTTGATGTTGCTATGTTCAAATTGATTGACAGTCCACATGAACCCGCTATAGGTAGCTCTAGCCAGATACCAGATGATTTTTTTAAGAAAACTGAGATAACAGTCTTGGATGATGAAGAGTTTGCAAGTGGTGATGAGAATGAGATTGAGTTTGTAATTTGGAAGAAAAAGATGAGGGCATACAAGAAACAAAAGTTAACTCAGGGACTACAAGAACATGAAGAAGTAATGTTTTTTTGTGGTCAAAGTTTAATAACAGCGAAAGAAGTTAAAGATAAGATCAACCTGCATTCAATACAAACTCGGAGGAAATTGCAACTCGTTAAGAATGACAAACAAAGAATTAGGGCTAGGCAATGTTGCAAAAAACGGCCTACTCGGCCTTGTAATCGCCGATTACAAGGTAAACGGCCCTGGAACTTGGAGAGATTTACAAGGAAATCGGCCGATTAATCGGCGATTACAAGGTTTAGGGCCGATTAATCGGCTAAAAAATGCTACTCGGCCCTCGACCGCCTCAGGACCGATTTACGATTTTTGCAACATTGGGGCTAGGTGTGTCGGAACAATACCAGCATGTGGTACAAGTGGAGGTATTGGATTGGGAACAGTACCAAAGAGGAAAACTGGTCCGTTAACTAGAGGCCGTGGAAGGGATGTATATTTACGATCACAAAAGGAGGAACCAACAGATTGCCCATGGTTGTTGTATGTAGGAAAAGATACATATAAAGATGTATGGACTGTTAGAACTTTCCGGGATGAACACAAATGTTTGCAATCAAGAGACATCAAAGCTTGTGACTACAAGTTTCTCTCAAAGCAAATACTTGATCAAGTTCAAGTCAACCCAGATATTCCAATCAAGGTTGTTCAAGATCAACTGACTAAACAGTTTGCAGTCCAAGTGTCTATGCAAAAGGCATTAAGGGCAAAGAACAAGGCAGAAATTGAGATTAGGGGTGATCATAAGAAGCAATATACCATTTTGAGGGACTATGTTGAAGAGTTGCAGAAAACAAATCCTAATACAACAGTTAGGATAAGTGTGCAAACTGCAACAGATCTATCAAGTTCAACGAGAGTTTTCAAGAGAATTTACGTTTGCTTAGGTGCTTTGAAGGAGGGCTACAAAGCTTGTCAGAGAGAGATGCTGGGCTTAGATGGTGCATTTATGAGGGGTCCTTTTCCTGGTCAGCTTCTTACAGCTGTTGGTATTGATAGCAACAATGGAATATACCCTTTAGCCTATGCTGTTGTAGAAGCTGAAAACAAAGTGTTAGGAATACGTTTTTCATATAGAAGACTCGGTCACCCCGAGTATTGTTTAGCATTATGTTGCTCGTAGTATATATCATATTAGTTAGTACGTAGAGTAGTATTAGTTAGTATTTGTGGAGTCGGGTCGGGTCTTTACCCACTGTCAGCTCGATCCACAGCCTAGTAGAGGCACTTAGAATCTTGTAAGTATAAATACCCCTCACCTAGCATGGGTGAGGGTTGGAGCTTTCATTACAATCTAATACATATCAAGTTTTTCTCTCTTTCTCTCTCTAGAAAGTTTCCCATCTTTCTCTTACTCTCTCTAAAACCAACGAACCAAAAACCACCTTGGAATCATGTTTGTGACTTAATGTGTATCCTACAATTGGTATCAGAGCCATAGTTTCTTCTTAGGGCCTTGAATATTCGGATTTGGTGTGGTCTTCTTTGGTTTTTGTTGGTTAGTTTAGTTAACTAGGAAAACATCTTGGTTTGATCTTATTTGTGTTACATGAAGTGTTTTGGGTGTACTTTAGTGATTAGTGGTGTTATATTTACTTAGTTCTTCAGTTGGATAGGCTTTATCTTTCGTTAGTTTGAAGATTTGAAGGTGTTTGTGGCGTTTTTCTTGGTAGCGATTACCTCCACGTTTGGTGTTCTTCGTAGCGATTAGCTCTGCCTAAGTAGCGTTTAACTCTAGCGATTAGTGGGCTTTGCTATTTTTGGACAACTGGACAAAATCGCTAGATAGCGACTGGTTTGGATTTTAGTGATAGCGATTAGTACGCAGTGTCTTTTTGTGGTTAGCGATTAACTAAATTCAGCGATTAGCTTTTTAGCGATTTGCTGTGTTTAGCGATTATCTCATCCAGCGATTAACTCTATGCAGCGATTAACTCTTGACTAGCGTTTACCTAAATCCAACGATTAGCTTTTTAGCGATTGGCTGTGTTTAGCGATTACCTCATCCAGCGATTAGCTTTTTAGCGATTGGTTGGTTGTAGCGATTACCTCATCCAGCGATTAGCTTTTTAGCGATTGGCTGCCAGTAGCGATTATCTCATCTAGCGATTAGCTGTGTTAGCGCGATTAGCTCTTGTACTTTGGTGGTGTTTAGCGATTAACTCAGCTTGAGATTCTAGTGAGTTGTTAATTACTTGTGTTTTGTGAATTGTTGTAACTTAAGTCGTTTCGATTAATCTGAGTGTGATTTGATGTTGTGAGTTAATTCTTACGGCTTGACTTATTACAATCGGATATATTGTTACCTGACTTGTCACGACTTGACACTTAGCACAAATTGTGACTTATCTAAGATCTCATTCTAATTCCATTTCGCGTACTACATCTTTCGGTTTCTTTTGTTGGCTTTAGTAAAATCCGAAGAAAGAATCGATTTCTCGGTTTAAGTCACGAAGGTTGTAAAATCCCGTTTAAGATTGTAACATGGCAACTATGGCTTCAACTGATGACATTCAAGCTGCAGGGTCCGATACCCGACCTCCTATGCTAGATAGGACGGATTATGAATCATGGGCTCAAAGAATTCGACTCTACTGTC
>LBNU01024896.1:17690-28422 GCA_014162995.1 Artemisia annua | reverse complement strand
GTCATTGGTCCTAATGTTGCTGCTAATAATGCTCCTCAAGATACAAGTGGGCCATCCGTTTCCATCTCCTTTAGTCAGGATGCTCTATCATCTAGTCATACTCAACCCACATCAAACGATCAAACTTCTTCAGGACATCAAGGAACTGCATCAGATAATTCTTTTGAAGTAAATCCCTTTGCTCAACCTGCTGATGAGCCATTTGTCAACATATTTGCTCCTGAACCCTCCAATGAGGCAACTTCTTCAGAGGACTCAAACACGGCTACTTCAGTTCACAGTCCTCAACATCATGAGCATCTCAGAAAATGGACAAACGATCACCCAATTGACAATATCATTGGAAATCCATCTCGCCCGGTATCCACACGTAGACAACTTACTATCGATGCCTTGTGGTGCTTCTTCAATTCCATACTATCTAAAGCAGAACCAAAGGATTTCAAAGAGGCGTTGACTAAAGAGTCCTGGTCCACTGCAATGCAAGAAGAAATTCATGAGTTTGACCGACTCGAAGTATTGGAATTAGTGCCTCCTCCAAAGTGTGCTATGATTATCGCTCTCAAGTGGATCTTCAAAGTGAAGCTTGATGAACATGGTGAAGTTCTGAAAAACAAGGCTCAGCTAGTGGCCAAAGGATACAGACAAGAAGAGGGCATAGACTTTGAAGAATCATTTGCACCCGTTGCTAGAATTGAAGCCATCAGGATTTTCCTTGCTAACGCAGCCAGTCAGAATATGATTGTTTATCAAATGGACGTAAAGACTGCATTTCTAAATGGTCACTTGAAGGAGGTGGTCTATGTAAGTCAACCTGAAGGGTTTGTGGACCCTGAACGTCCAAATCATGTCTATCGCTTGAAGAAGGCACTATATGGACTTAAGCAGGCCCCCAGGGCATGGTATGACACTCTATCCAAGTTCCTTCTAGCCAACAAATTCACCAAGGGTGTTGTCGATCCTACGTTGTTTACTAGAAAATCAGGCAAGCATCTACTTCATGTTCAAATTTATGTAGATGACATTATCTTTGCTTCTTCTGATCCTATGGAATGTGATCGTTTTTCACAAGAGATGAGTTCCGAGTTCCAAATGTCCATGATGGGACAAATGTCATTTTTCTTGGGGTTACAAATCTCTCAAAATCCCAATGGCATTTTCATCAATCAATCCTAGTATGCTACGGAAATCTTGAAGAAATTTGGATTTGAATCATGTGACTCAGTTGACACTCCTATGGTAGAGAGATCAAAATTGGATGAGGACATTGTGGGGACTCCAGTCGACCAAACAAAGTACCGCGGCATGATTGGATCCTTAATGTACCTCACTGCTAGTCGGCCAGATCTTCTATTTGCTGTATGCATGTGTGCTCGATATCAATCCAAACCTACCAAAAAGCATTTGGAAGCAGTCAAAAGAGTCTTCAGGTATCTTCAAGGGACTATCCACATGGGTCTCTGGTATCCTAAAGACACTGCTATGACTCTCACTGCCTACTCTGATGCTGACCATGCGGGGTGTCAAGACACTCGTCGAAGCACTTCAGGTGGCGCTCAATTTCTAGGAGATAAGCTTGTTAGCTGGTCATCAAAGAGGCAAATGAGTACATCGATCTCCTCCACTGAGGCTGAATACATTGCCATGTCATCTTGTTGCGCTCAAATCCTATGGATGAAATCACAATTGTCTGACTATGGCTTTGTTTACAACAAAATTCCGATGTACTGTGACAACAAAAGTGCAATCGCTCTTTGCTGCAACAACGTCCAGCACTCCAGATCAAAGCACATTGATATTCGACACCATTTCATCACGGAACAAGTGGAAAAGGGGATTGTGGAACTTTACTTCGTGAGGACAGAGTTTCAGCTGGCTGACATCTTCACTAAGGCACTACCAAGAGAACGGTTTCAATTCATTCTCCCGCGTCTTGGAATGAAGAGTCTCACTCCTGAATCACTCAAAAGTCTTCAGGAAGAAAGTGACGAGTAATGGATTTGCTTCACATATCCTTGTACATAACTTAAAACCAAAAAGAAAATACAAAAATATAAAACCTAGAAAAACCATAAAAATCTGAAAAACACAAAATACCAAAAATAGTTTTTCTTTAGGCATGTCTTCTGTTTATCGATAACATTTACGGTTCTAGAAATGTCATTCAAAAATGGCACGGTACTTTAAATGAAGCTCGAGTAGAAGTTTAAAATGAATAAGTAAAACATGTCTTAATAGCTTGCTATTACTTCAGATAGCAACCCGTTCGTATATATGGGGAAGGCACGTCGCCAAAAAGACGGTTGTTCCTCTTACCGAGTGAAGTTCACTCGGGCATGGATTACTTTATATCCATGTTTCTCCGAAATAATGTACGTTTCAGTGCATCATTTCTGGTTAAAGAAGAGAAGTCTTCTTTCATCCCAAAATCTCTCTCATCTATGATTCTTCAAGAGAGTTTTTGTGGTTTACAAGGTGGCTATTGGACTTAAATTTTCACAAATACCTTGCCGCTCAACTTAATGACTACAGCTCTTAAATAGAAAACGGGTCATTAATTGAGGGGGAGCGTATTTGCTCAAAATTTCTGCACCTTTCTAAACTTTGTGCACCAGCAGAAGTGAATAAGTGTCTCAAAAAAAATCAGTACATGTTCAAATATGACCACATTTTCTCCTATGTTTTTAAAACTCATTTAAATCAATTGGGATCACAAAATCTCAAATGATTTGAAATTTTTTGATCGGGGGAGAGAATGTGATTTAAATATGAAATCTGATTTAAAATGTGGTGTTTTTGGACTTAAATGTAAAGCTCTCCCATATGTGCTAAACTCTTATTAACATATATACCAATGCACATATTGAGGGGGAGCAAAATAGCTTGTGGTGAATAAAAAGATTTGGCATATCATGTGAGCGTGACTCAGAATTTGACTTATGAATTGACGAAACACAAATGTTTGTATTCGAAAGGATTTATCCAAGTAGAAAGTACCGTTTCGAGAAACTCTTCTTAGATGAATACTTTGACGGGTCTAACTTCCTTTTTAAGGAATGTTAACAACTTCAAGTTAGTTATTAGGGCTAGTTATCACCTAAAAGCTGATAATGGATCCCTTTAACTAAGCAACGTAAACGTGTCCCTAGGGTATATGTCTATTAAGAGTGGATCAATTCAAAAAGTGCAACTCACCCCGACATGTGCAAATTTCTATCAAAAACCTATGAGCACATGTTAAGGGGGAGCATTTGAAAATCATAAAACTCTCAAAGTGTTAGCAAAAATGTGTTTCTTAATCATGAACACTTTGAGAGAATTTTCAATGATTTGGTCGATGGCAACATAGGATAGTCATGAAGTTATAAGGTGGCTAAGGTTAGGAAAACCGTCCTATGATCCGCCAGAACCGGAGGGATCTACCCAAGGACAATACCGAATAGATAGTATTAGAAAGTCCTTAGGTATGATTATGAAAAAAGGAGATAAATGAGAAAGGAGAAAGAAGGGGTTGAAGAATTAAAAAGAAATGAAATGAGAAAGGGTGAAAAGAAATAGCCCTCCCATTATTCAACCTTAGGGCAGAAACCGGGTTCAATTCATATGCTACTGATTGTTACTAAGGTAACACCGGTATTGAAGACAAGACGTCATGGACCCAGTGACGCACTGCACTAAACCTTCTAACCACTCAAGTTCTCTCAAAAGAGCTTGTTTCATTCTCACGGGGAACCCTGCATAATCTATCGACCGCTCATTACGAGCCATGTTGATATTGAAACAGGAGACACCGCTCCAGTCTCCGACGACCAAATCATGCACTTATCGAATCTAGAGCCACGCGATGCATTATAAAATCTCATAGGAACACGTGCTACTACTACACTGGTTGTTCAACATTAAGGACACCAGGTGTAATATTATGAGTCCTACGCAGATCTTAGCAATCTGCCAAGAACACTTATGAGGGAATATACATATGTAATTCCCAGTGATTGAGTGGAAATTCCTGCCAGGGTCAACATCAAACAGCCCTGTAAGCAGGTCACTTCGGTAATTCCTTGTGGATTACGCTTAGTGATCATGGCGGTTACAAAATGGTCTACAGTCGTGGAGTGATCTCCAGCGACTCACCTAATCGTTGATCTACTTAGGTAGATCTTGTAAGCCCTCTCGGGGGTATCCGATTTAGGAACGGCCTTGGTAAGGATTAGAGAAAGCTTTCACACTATGCTGTCAACAATCTCGAANAGGTCACTTCGGTAATTCCTTGTGGATTACGCTTAGTGATCATGGCGGTTACAAAATGGTCTACAGTCGTGGAGTGATCTCCAGCGACTCACCTAATCGTTGATCTACTTAGGTAGATCTTGTAAGCCCTCTCGGGGGTATCCGATTTAGGAACGGCCTTGGTAAGGATTAGAGAAAGCTTTCACACTATGCTGTCAACAATCTCGAAGTCCGAACCTGTAAGTGCCGGATGATTTGTTGCTAACTGTTTGCTTGCAGGAATTTCTGACGGTTGTAGTAGATTGCGGAAAAGATGCTGATCCATCACCCCATGCTCACACTTCGAAATCATAATTAAAGATATCATGATCATTGAATGGGCTTCAACTATGCTTCCACAACTCTGATGCAGAAGATCATGATCCTGAAAAGTGTGAGCATGCCAACACAATGATGTTCAAATCACATGGAGACATTTATACTCAAAGATGACTTGAAGATACTCATTTGGATGATGAACTCGAAGCAATGCTAAAGATCATCCTACACACTAAAACAAGTCATCTAGAGTCCGCTGCTGAATGCACAAAGTTCATGACAATGAAGAATCAAAGGCTACGAGCTACAAAGATATCGACAAAGATTTAGATGCTAGAGTTCAAAGTTTAATTTCCGGGGTGACCTCCCTTAGGGGGAGATTGTTAGGAATACGTTTTTCATATAGAAGACTCGGTCACCCCGAGTATTGTTTAGCATTATGTTGCTCGTAGTATTTATCATATTAGTTAGTACGTAGACTAGTATTAGTTAGTATTTGTGGAGTCGGGTCAGGTCTTTACCAACTGTCAGCTCGATCCACAGCCTAGTAGAGGCACTTAGTATCTTGTAAGTATAAATACCCCTCACCTAGCATGGGTGAGGGTTGGAGCTTTCATTACAATCTAATACATATCAAGTTTTTCTTTCTTTCTCTCTCTAGAAAGTTTCCCATCTTTTTCTTCCTCTCTCTAAAACCAACGAACCAAAAACCACCTTGGAATCATGTTTGTGACTTAATGTGTATCCTACACAAAGATTCATGGATTTGGTTTCTTGATTGTCTAGCAGACGATCTTGACTTGCAACCAAATTCACACTACACTTTTATCAGCGACAGACAAAAGGTGATGCTATTGTAAAGTTGATTTTATTATGTTATATAATTCATAAATGATACTTCTATTAGAAATGAAATGACGTTCCTTTGTGCAGGGTATCATTCCAGCTTTAGCAACAGTATTGCCTAGTGCGGAACACAGATTCTGTTTGAGACACATCCATGAGAATATGAAATTGCAATGGAATTCTCAAGAATACAAGAACCATTTGTGGAGATGTGCAGCAGCAACAACCGTCCAACAATTTGAGGCAGCAATGCTTGCCTTCAAGAGTTTTAGCGAACCTGCACATGCTTGGTTAAGTAAGATACCGCCAGCCCATTGGTCAAGGTCGCATTTTTCAGGTACAAAACTAATATGTGTTTCCTCAACATTGTTCAACATTGCTTTATGTAATAGTAAAACATGTTCTATACATATGTAGGGAGAGCTCATTCTGACGTGTTACTTAATAACATGTGTGAAGTGTTTACTGGGAAACTAGTGGGAGGTAGGCACCAACCCATCATTATTGCTTTAGAATACGTTAGAGAATATTGTATGCAGAGAATAGTGAATGTTGTGCATACAATTGACAAGTGTGTGGGACCGTTTACACCAAAGGCAACGCGCATTTTAGACTTCAATAAGAAAGAGGCTTATAATTACACCGTTTTAGGGATTGATGGAGATAACTATAAGGTTAGTGTATGGGGAGAAAATCGTTTGGTAAATGTTAAAGCCAGGTCGTGTAGTTGTAGAAAATGGGAGCTTACAGGTATGCCATGTAAACATGCTATTGTAGCCAACCGGTATATGAGGTTAAATGGAATCGAAGTAGGATCTGTAGACTCGTGGGTTCATCCATGTTACTTGCTTAAGACATGGGAGGAAACATACAAACACCACGTCTCGCCCATCAGGGGTTATCACAGTTGGAAAAAGTCAACTGTGCCTTCAACCATTCTTCCACCTAAGCATCATAAACCATTGGGTAGGCCAAGAAAGAAAAGAACTAGAGCTTTTAATGAAAATGCTGATTTGTCACAGTCTAGTAGGAGTGTAGTTTGTGGTATTTGTGGCAATGCGGGCCACAACAAGAAAACATGTCTTGGTCAAGGAGGTGTTACAGGCAGTCAAGGCAGTACCCAACAGTCTCAAAAAACATGTTCATCCAAGCCAAAAGTTTCATCGCAGAAGAAGAGAAAGGTTAAAGGTAGCTACTTTGAAGGAACTGAACAAGCCCAAAGTCAGAATGATGGTCAGTCTCAATTCTCAAAGTCATGTGCATGAAACCGGTGGTCAATCTGGAAGTCATATTCAAGCAAGTGTAGACCATTCTCAATCTGGAAGTCAAGTTAATGCTGCTTCTGGTGGGTTTCCAAATCATGGCTGGACTAGGAAGAAGATTATAGCAGCAAAAATGGCTTCGCCACAAAAAAATGTTGGCTAAGTATTTCAAAGACAATGTTTTTCATCGAATATGTATTTCTTAGACAATATTTTCAATGCTTTAACAATGTGTATTTCTGAAGTATGTAAACTACTGAATTTTATGCATTTGGAAATATATCCATTTTGCATTATGTAAGAGATCATCTCATGTTACTGTGTGGGATTAATTGAGGTTTAACTGTATCCATTTGCCATTTTTTCCCAGTTTCTACAAATTGTTGCAACTTTATACAGATACTTATAAGTGTTGACTTTAAGAAAGTCAATTACTATGAAACCAATAAAGGCAGGTATTACCATATTTATAGCCATATCCATGGACCAAAATTTTCTACAAGTCAACCTACATTAACCCTGCCTAAAGAAACTAAACAAATTACTGTACATTCATACTACTTGCTAGAAAGGTTTGTAAAACACAAAAGACATGTCTTTTTAAAGACACTACATACACCATATGCAAACTAAAACGATGAGTATCCAGGAGACTACACACAAGTTCCTCAAATGGCAAACTTTCTCCTTCTCGAGAAGGAGCTAAGCTACGGCTGCTTGGTGAGCAGCCTCTAGCTCGATTGCCCTATCTCGGGCGTTGACGGCCTCCAATGTCTCAGCCATGAGGCCAGCTTCGCATTCTTGTAATGCCGCCTCGTTACGGTGAAGGTGCCTCCTCAAGTAGAGGATCACCTCCTTTGCTCTTCGTTGGATTGGTGGATCCTACCACCCATTGAAGGGACATGCAGATCCCTAAAAATCAAAAATCAAGACATTGACGCTTAAACCAGTAACTTGAAAATAAACTTAAAAAACAGCCATTAGACTTAAACCATGATTAAACTAAACGTCACATTTTAACTTAAAGCAACCCAACCATGAACGCACCTCAACCGGACAATCATAAAATCGCCTTCCTGGATTCACATTGTTCCAACAGGTCCTTAAGACCGCCCACCTTCCACAACCGCATCGCGCCATTGGTAATATTTGATCGGATAGTTTAGGGATGAGTTTTGATGATAGAGATGAGAGTTTAGGGATGAGTGGTGAGGATAATTTTCCTTTTATTTACTCCAAACTTACTGTAGCAGCTGCAGAAACCGTGTGCTATGTAAGAAAAGACTATCATGCCCTTGCGCTAAAGACAGATTGTAACGGAATGCAACGGCGTTGACCGACGAAAAACGGGTCAAAGGACGCATTCGGCCTAAAAAAACTTGAGGAGGGACGCACGACGACGATTTTTCAGACTTAGGGTGCATGGTGATGTTTTTGGGCAAGTTTAGGGACCAACGGTGTATTTTTGTCCAAAAATAATAAAGTAGACATTCCGATTTAAGGTCAAATCTTGGATCTTTGTCTGATATAGAGATAATAATACAAAAAGACAACGTCCAACTCATGCCTACTGCCTCTTCAATCAAAGTTGAATTGTTTATTAATGTGGGCCAAAATTATCATCTACTTATGGCAACATTTATTATGTGGTGTTTAAAACACATAGAATTAGTGATGGCTATGTGACGGGGGCCGTTTCTAAAACATCCAACGAAAAATTTAAAATTTTGCAATTTCGTGGAAACCAGCGTAGAAGCAAAGAGTTTGTTTCATGATCGTTTTTTTGGTTGTGATACCGTACATACTTGAATTTGGTTCGAATGTTTCAAGACCACAAGTTCATTATTACGTACAAAATACACTGTACTAAACAACTCGTTCTACTTTAATTCATGAAAGGAACAGCCATAAGCTTCTTGTGATCTACCGGTACTCTCTTGTCACAATTTTTAGTGTAGAAATTTAAATGTGCTGACAAAAAATAATATAAATTTTTATTATATGCGGTCGAAACAATATGAGAAAAAATTATTAAATAGTAATGAAGTTTCATTAGTGTTCAAATTTAGTCATTTTTTTTTTCCTTTGTGNTTTCAAACTTTGTTACTCGTATTATTTTGTGATTTATATTTCTTTTGAACATTTACACAACAATAAAACACTATTGAAACTTGAATGGTTTCTGTGGTTAATATAAAGTTTGAGTGACTGAATTGAAACAATGATGAAACTTTGTTACTATTATTTTCCCAAACTTTATTCATAAGCGATTAAATATGTAAATATGTTTTTGTTTTGTTAAAAGAGTTGTTTACTACTACTCAGTAATAACAAAAGAAAGTCAATAACTTGTTAAGTTGAACCAAAAAGCCTTGTATCTTATCACACACGTATTTAGACGATTTTGACATTTTGACAACGTTGATCGAATATCTCGTATCTTGGGAAGTAAGTAGTCCTTCAACTTGCAATTTGTGTATACAAAGTCTCTACTCATTGAGTCATTGATTAATTTTTAGTGAAGAATATAAGTAGGGCTAGTACTTAATATGGCATTAAGTATAAAGACATGGTACTTCTTTATACATTATGAATAGTTTTTAGAGTTAACAATATTTTTTGTCCTTGTGGTTTGGCGCGTATTTTATTTTTGGTCAATTTTTTCAAAAAGTTTTGGATTTGATCTAAAACCGATAGTTTCGTTTCACTTTCAGTCCATTTTGATAACGAAGTTAGTTCAGTTAGTTAAGTCTAATCGTAAAATGGCAACATCAGTCCTTCATACTAACGGTAGTTTACAACGTTAGTCCTTTATACCATAGAGCGCTTGCAACTTTGCCACAATAGTCCTTTATAGTTTATACCAATGCCGTTAACTCTAGTTTTTATGATTAATGATCATTTACATACCAAACTTTTTTTACATGCTAAGGGATCAATCTCAACCTCCATCTTTATTTGATCTAATGGATATGATTAATCCCAACAATTTAAAAAACCCACATTTTTTTTCTTTCTTTTTTTTTTTTTTTTTTCCAAATATTAATATCTTTCAAACCGTTAATCGTTAAGCGAAAAAAATATACCGTTATGATGAGCATTTAATTATCTTTTATAGATAGGCACTTTGATATACTTTCGACAAAATTATTTTTTTCGTTCTTTTTACGTTTTTTTTCTTCTTTTTGGTTACTGAAATTTGCATGAAAAAATCACATATGTGATTAAACACTAATTTGAATATTAAAATAATATCACATGCGATATTAGTGTTAAATCACATATGATATGTAATATCATATGTGATTTAACACTAATATCACATATGATATTACATATCATATGTGATTTTTTCATGTAAATTTCAGTAATGAAAAAAAAAATGAAAAAATGAGAAAAAAAAACGTGAAAAAAAAATGATTTTTTTTGTCTAAAGTGTATCAAAGTGCCTGTCTATAGAAAGAAAATTAAATGCTCGTCGCGATGGTGTAATTATTTTCGCTTAACGATTTAAGAGTTATTTAAATCATAAAAATATGTGAAATATTAAAATGTTTTTAATCTCAACCATTGATTTCTTTTTAAATGAAAGGTGAGGATAAGTCCCTTAGTATATAAGAAAAGTTTAGCATGTAAAATAACTCTCTTCATAATTTATAATACGAATAGTGGGTAATAATTGCTGAGTCTAGTGGCATTATATGGCAATATATTTGTGATATATTGTTAGTGGTAAAAAGAAAGAAGAAAAAACTTAAAATGAATGCGGAAAAAGATGGGCTAAAAGAATGAATGTCCATATAGAAATAGACAAATAGTTGATGACAAGTGAGGTTATCTTGGTTCTTTGGTAAAATCAAAAGTCTAAAGACTTTATTTCCGCTTAGTAGCTCCTCGTCAAAAAAAAAATATATATATATATATATATATATATATATATATATATATATATCAAATGGTATCACGTACAATTACATGGATTCTCAAGTGAAGTTTCTACTTTCTATTGCTCAAATTAACACATAAAAAAAAAAAAAAAAAAAAAAAAAAAAAAAAAAAAAAAAAAAAAAAAAAAA
>LBNU01024896.1:0-17375 GCA_014162995.1 Artemisia annua | reverse complement strand
AAAAAAAAAAAAAAAAAAAAAAAAAAAAAAAAAAAAAAAAAGTTTTAACATACACGCAACTTTTTATTATGTCTCAAATAATCTAACTGATCTCAATCAGAAAAATCAATATCAACCACTACTAATCAAGTGTAGATCATTCACCTAATTAGTAAATGTGATATTACAAACCAACAATTGAATCAAAGAACTCAAATTGATTAATAAGAAATATCAGAGTTTACAAAGAGGTCCCAACAAGTTTCAAAGTACAATAATAGTAAAATATAAAAGTTTAAAAGTTTTATCGAATGATAATAATGCATTGTCTTCAAAGTATCCGTGCGCCTTCACATGCCAGCTAATTCCTTTCGAACCTGAGATAAACATGCTAAAAAGTGTCAACACAAAGGTTGAGTGAGTTCATAGGTTTGTAAGTAAAACAATTGATTACAAGATTTCGGTGTTTAATATGTCGTGGGTTATGTTGTTATACACTCAAAATGTTAAATGTTTGAACATAAGATTTCAATGTTTGATGATAAGCATTGTTTTGGGAAGATCACAGATTACTTGGCTTTATAACTAGATCAACAGTGCTATGACCATTAGGCTACTAGTAATGAAGTTAGGGCATAAATATGTAATGTAAGCCCTCGTTGTTCACCTTGGTAGTTATATGGATAAATGATAACTATAATCAACAAGTTATACTTTATGCGGGTTTCGGTTAATTGTGACATGATTAATCTGTTTAAAACCTAGGGTTAGGAAGAAGTACCACCTAGTTTATATTAGAAAACCACCAATGAAGTAAGTATCATCATTATAACACGCAGACAAATTTGGCATTTTATACGATTAACTTGGCTAATACCTTTTCCTTACTATCGGCTTGACCTCTTCTTTAAAATTTGTGTTTCTGCTTATGTGTGTTATCTGTCTCATTTACAGTTTTATTAAATCTAGACCTCATGTCAGTTTATCAGGCTAAAATCCTTTTGCTGCGTTAGAATTACATTTAATTAGGCTAATTTAGATAATTAAAATATTGATAGATTTAAATGTTAACGTTCCACTCTTAGTGATCGACACCCTACTTACCAACTAACCTACCATCGATCTGGTAACTGCCCATTAGTGTTTGTTATAAATAAAACCTAACTCGGGTTTCTTATTCTCATTTCACTCTCACACAACTTGCACACTAAATCTTCCGGTGCTGCACCTTTTTTAGACGATTATTTCGGCGACACCACCAACCACCATTTGGGTTAGAGCGAGAGGCGCACATAGGGTTTGCCGTACCTTTTGACTCTCCGGTTGAAGCAATGCCACCTCCACCGTCCCATCATCGCGTCACCACTACCCTCACTCTCTCTCTTTAGTTAAAACAAACACCCTCTTCATTTTATTTTATTTATTTATTATTATCGATTGGATATAAGATTTATAAAACGAGATTTATTAATAAAAACCTAACTAAAAACGTTTTTTAAAATTTGTGTGGTGGTATAAATGGATGTTTAAGGGTTTTAATCGGTTTGTGGTACGAGTCAACTCAACTCACTGAGTTGAGTCAACACGACTGAGTCAACTCAGTGGGTTGAGTTGACTCGGGTTTGGCACTTGTGTGTGATTGTGTATACTATGTTCGCTTGTTTGTGTATTTTCTTGGTTATTTGTTGCTAGTTGACCCATTTCAGGGCAAGTCGTGACTCATTACGAGTCACGACATTAGAGTGATGTCACACCCCCAAAATGGGTCACATCGGAATGGTAACCGGGGCGTGACTTTCATGGAAACAAAGCTATAGTTATATTGAACGACCTCTATATGAGTCGTTTCAAAAAATACACATTTGATCTCATCAGTAAATGTTTTAACAAGACAATATTTTGAGTAATCTCAATCAAAGTATAAAAGTAACACAATAAGTCTTCAAAAATGATGAGACCGCAAATATGTGACTCTAGTAATGATGCTCCAGTTGTAACCCATGCAAACGCATCTAAGTACCTGAGAAATACATGTTAAAGAGTCAACTAAAAAATTGGTGAGTTCATCGGTTTAAGTATTTATAAGCAGTGACCACAAGATATCAACAACAATTGTATAAAAAGAGTTACTGTTGCACTAAGCTCATGACACCGAAGCCTTAACAGTTAGTTCATGTTATCACCCCAAACAGGTGCTTTGCCAAACACCTGTGCGACATCAAATAAAATGCGTCCGTTTGACCAGTTGGAGTGACCAACCCAGATGGGGGAGTTTACCCCCAATAGATCTATTCACAACATTCGCGCTTACAAAGTAATTAACGGTTAACGATTGTTGAGAATTTAATGGCAAATGTGGTAACTTAGCCAATTCGTAAATGTTTTATGTACTTGTGTCCATGTGTAATAAAACAAGCAATGTATTCTCACCCTGAGCATTTCGAAATAAGTATAAACAATGTAAAAACAGGGCTATGAAACTCACCTTAAGCAAATGAAATGATCGGAATAATACGACAAGTATGAAGTGGATGCAACTCTAACCGCGACCTAGTAATATAAGCCGACTTAGGAAAATATGTTGAGAAATAGATTTTATAATGCAAAATAGCTCTTGTACACTTGAATGAGGCTTCATGTCCTAACTCGAAATAAAACGAAAGTTATATATTTTATTTATTAAATTTTAGAGTTTCTAAAATATATGTATATATATCGTGTAAGTTTAAGAAAATCATATCGTCTTTATTCTAGGTCCACTTTTATTTATACAATTTTCTAAACCTGACTAATAATATTAAGTCTCAAATTTTAAAGGCCAATAATTTTTAAAATATGGTTTCCAAGTTTATTTGGTATATTGCATAGTTATTAAGTCATGAAGCATATTAAAATTCGTCTAGCCACTCGGGTTCGTTTCTCATTCAATAATAGTCCTCTTTACGTGTTGCCAACTTCTAAACTCAAGTTAACATATCTACTTTACCTAATTAAAGGCCTCTTTAATTGATAAATCGTTTAGATTAAAGTTTTGAACAATTAAAACTCAACTCAAAATTAAGGTTTTCTAATATGTTTTTCCATCTTAAAAGGTCCGTAGATTTCTCGTTCCTTCATGAAATAACGCATTTCTTGGCTCTGAAATTATCTACTCGGGGTCTAGTGTTCAAATATGTAAGCCTTATATTTTTCTTATTCACCAATTGTTGTAGTTTATTCGTTTTATGGACATGTATCAAGTCTGCCAGAAAACTGGAAAAAATACTTAACTCGGTCGTGGTTTACTCGTTATTTATCGTCACGGCTGCATCCAACTCCCTAGATATAATTTAAGATGTCCTCTATCACTTTCAGGTGTTTCATTTTACCTTACAACCCTCTAGGTATTTGATTTTTACAGTTTCTAATCGTTACTCAGTTTCTGGCCACATTCGGGTAAGTTAACATGTTGCAATTCTTTTGAAATAGCAAAACATCTTCAAAAATTATGAGAAAATTCAGGGGACATCTCAAGACATTTATGTAAGTGTAAAAAAATTGGTCAAGCCCAGAAACATGTCTAGGGTAGGTTTTTAAATCGAAACTTGCAGCTAGAAGTTTAGATCAGAAACTGTTTTTAGTTAGCTTATATGTTACCTACTTTTTCAACATCACAAGTGTATACAAGAGCTAATATTAACATGTAAGAGTATACTAAGTATGAAAAAGAGTTTCTTAGGTGCTTACAATGAAGATGGATGATTTGTGCAAGAAAGACCCAAGAACAACTAACTAAAACCTCAAACTAAGCTTCCAAACCCTAGTTTAAGCACCTTTAACCAATAAGCACCCCAATAAGCTAAAGACCCAACTTGTACGGTTGTACCCCTTTATATTTCTGTGTTTCTGTATTTTTCAAGAGGGGGAGAAAAAGAGAATTTGCTTTGTTTTGTGTTGGTGAAATGAGAAAGAGTTTAAGTGTCTTATTTATAGTCCAAGTGAAACTAGTAGTATTCTAAGGACTTTGATGGTTTATCAATTCCATCAAGACAAGGAAATGACATGACTAAGATTACACCATGGGGGGAATGGTTTTGGTGTAAGAAAGGTATGGTGGTTGGCTTGTGTAAGACTTTGAAGAATAATGATACTAGTTAGGTTTTATGTGTAAGATAGTTGATGACTTATAAGATTTTAGTAATATATATTGTAAAAAGACTATAGGTCCGGTTTTTGCAATTGAAAAAGAAGATACATTTTTTATTTTGAATGTATATAAGGTATAAGGGTTGTTAGTTTAAATGTGGTGCGGGTATTGGGTAAGTATTGCACGCGTGTAAGTCTAAAACGCATAATAAGAGCGTTTTACGTGAAACTTGAAAAATAAAAAGTGTAAACTTATAAAATATGATTGAAATAGTCATATGACATATATTTTATGTAGAATTAACATTTTAGAATGTCGGTTTACATTAAATGCCGTTTTCTGGTTTACGCGATTTAAGTTAACGGTTACGCGTAAAGGTAATTAAGTAAACTTTCAAAGTAAATAATTGTGAGTTTATAAGTAGGTATTGACCTGAAAAATATGATTTGCTACAAGTGATGATTTCAGTTTTTATGAGTTTGTTTATTTTTGAGTCGTCACTATTATTCGTGATGCTTTTATCTCATTTGTTTTGATTGTTGTTGACTGTGGTACATCTTGGTTTAGGTGAAACCCTCGTCAAGGGTTGTTTGTTTGATTGTTTTGGCATACCACGACCACATGGAGGTCTTTGGTTTGTTTGTGGAATTAACGACACACCCAAGGTGGGTTGTGCCTATTATGTACCCACGGTGCATATAACGCCTTGGGGGACTTGGTTAGGGTAGGCGTAACGACTTTATGTTACCTTTATTGTTTTGTATATTGTGTGATTTGTAATGTTTTGGTTGTGTGTTTTAAGGTTAACGAGACGTCCCCCAAAGGGTGTCTTCGTTGTAGACTTGGTCACGGCTAGACAAACCTGTCTAGGGTGAGTCTTAGCCTTTCTCAAACTGTCACCAAGTGGTGACTGGTTGATCGTGTGAACATGGTCTCGACATCGAGACGTACTAGTAAAACTGTTTGACATAAACACAAAACCTGTGTTAAACTCTTCCTGTGTTTTGCATTTTTGTTTGGAGTTTGGTTTTGTTTATTGGTCCTATGCCCCAAAAGGGTGCGTATGGACTTAAATTAACGGGCTAAATAGCCCATTACCACTAAAGAGTTTTGGTTTGATTGCTTATTAGTCTTATAAGCCCATTAGGAGTAAAATTGTAAGTTGAGTTATATTTATTTGTGTTATTTGACATTTTTATGACACTAACTCTTTGTTATTTTTGATAGTCAATGATACGTTTCGGATATGGAGTTTACTTGAATTCGGACGTTGGACATATAATATACCTATGCTTGGATGAAACTGGACATTGAATCGTTATTGGATTTGCGATATTGGATGTTGGACTATGGGAGATTTTGGGACTTAACGGTATAATATATTAGACTCGAAAAGAATTTAATATATTAGACACGGAATGAACACAAAATATTCAATAAAACCATAGCTAATAATTACGTGAATGATAACGAACCATAAAACATAAAAACGTCATAATTACAAATATGGTTTATTAAAAGTCATGATGACTTGGGGACGTGATATAAATAGACGCATCATGCCGAAATTTATAAAACCTTTTCAAACTTATAAAATTATAAACTTGTAAACGTTATTGTGTTTCATATAGAACCTATATTGCTTTTCTTCTTAAAACGTATAACTTCTCTTCAAAACCAAAATGACCTTTTTTCCAACTGTTAGGATTATGGGGTAAACACCGAAACTGATCATTGACTATTTCTTTTCTTATCCTTTGTTTGATTCTTTTATTCTTTTCTTGTTGTCTTTTCGTCACTTTTCCGACTTTTAACGTTTTGGCGTAAGTTATACTTTGATTCTATAATTTCAAACCACCACACGAGACTTTTACAAATATTGATTTAAGTCTTCCACAAAAATTAAACAATTTATCTCTTGAAAACTCATATGCTTTATAATATTTTTACGGGACATTTTCTGAGATAAGCTACATATTTAGGTTGTGCCAAGCCAGTACCGTTGAACCCTACTACTTGATACTATTTGTACTACTTTGTTCATCATTTACTGAGGTGGGTTCTCGTAGCACACTTTTTAATATGTTTTACCTTGGGGTGGAAATGGTAATTAATGCTTTTCAAATGTTTTTACGCTGTGATTTACTGTTTTCATGGCTTTGGACAATTATGTGCGTTTGATTGCGATTATGTGCTATGTGGTATAATTTTATTTGAGCAAGCATGCGCAACTGTTTAACTCCCGTTTGGAGCCGAAGCATTTGATAGTACTATCCGGTGTAGCTCCCCGCTGTTATTTATTTGTGTGTGACAATCATGGTAGGTTCAGTTGGCGCGAACAAAACTGTTTTCTTTGATTTCGTGCTATAATTGTGTATCTCACTCATTATTTTCCTACATTATATTATTCACAGCTTCGTGGTTTACTTATAAACCTACGAGCTCACCAACTTTATGTTGACATTTTCGAGTATCCATTTTCAGATGTTAAGAATGAAGTTGCACTAGAAAAGGTTAAATATTGGCCTGGCTTAGCAAGACTTAAGACAAGACCCTCCCGGGTTACATCTCGTGGAGTTGCATTTTGATATTTCATAGTGATGTTGTTTGACTTTGAGACTTATGCTTAAAATTTGGATCTTTGTACTTATCCTAGTTATGGGAGTTTACGACTATTATCTTTCTTATGTTATGCATTTAGTATTTCTCTATTTAGACACCTTGTGTTCTTGACTATGAAGTCATACCCTGTAAATGCCATTCCGCTGCGCCATTTTTGGGGTGTGACCTAAAACTTCAATACAATTATTACCTACACACAACGACACATCAGTGAGAGGAAAAGAGGAATGAAAGTGAGTTTGAATGGTGAAAGAAATGGTTCACAAGGTGCCCTTTTATACTAGGATCTTTGGCATGTTGAATGGTCCAACCTTGTATCACAAGTGTGTGCATAAGAAATAGAGGAAAGTATAGGTGATGTTGAATATATAAACATAAAAGAAACATATAAACCCAGCGGAAAACATCACCAACAAGGATCCATATAGCCATATGATCAATCAAATAATAAACACAACATGTTTATACCTTTGTAGCGTGATCAATAGCAACAAACGAAGAACTTCACAAACGTATGTAATTCACCAACAAAACCCAAGTGATCAAAGGAGATCACCTCTATGTGTTGTCCACACTACACC
Organism: Artemisia annua; assembly: GCA_014162995.1. NCBI lineage: Eukaryota > Viridiplantae > Streptophyta > Magnoliopsida > Asterales > Asteraceae > Artemisia > Artemisia annua. The sequence goes on along the minus strand of LBNU01024896.1, from coordinate 10,067 downwards.
TGATGCGTGCGATGTGTCGTTGCGGTTTAGCAGTGTTAATGCCTATTCAAGTTTTACATTTATATTTAGCCGACTTATCAATAACACACACACTTAACGAGCAGTGTACCCGGTCAATTTGTATATAATGGTAAGCAGAGTGTCGATCACTAAGAGTGGAACGTATTATCTAGTTATCCTAATCAGTATTTGAATATCTAAGTTAGCTTTACAGTCTAATCTAACGAAAGGGGTTCAGCCTGAGAGACTGGCACAGTTTGGTTATTTAATTAAACAGTAAAAACTAATAAGAACAAATCAACGAATAGCATACACGTACACAGATAGATAATAGAGACAATAAGAAGACCTGTCCTGATAATTAAGCAGTTTGTCACTTGTTTTATTGCTAGTTTTATATGAAGTGTAAGCCCGTACTCGTTGATTTCATTATATCGGCGAGTAAACCCTTAATGATTACTTATGAATATCCTACTTATCCAAAGACATCGGATTAAATAGGCGAGGAAGGGGTATGGCAGCCCAAGAAGTGCTCAGCTAGACACAGAGGTAATCAATGCACTAATATAAGTTCACCAAAGACATCAAACATATAAACTTTAATTGATGGGAAAGCAATTTTAAGGCGGGCATTTGATTTTGCGTACTTACAAACTACCAGCCATCAATCCTGATGAATTAAAGCTTACTATTACAATAAAACAAAACTACTTAATGAATTGAATACATGCAGGACCTTCTTACAGCTCTAAGATCTTCGTTTAGGGTGTGTCTTGTGTTGCTTGTTCGTCTGAATTCGCCTCCTTAGGGTTATGGTGCACACAAAATTCGTGTAGGTCTTGGGGTATTTATAGTTTCTGTCTGAGGGTTCGATGCGGCGCATGTAATGAGCAGATGCGGCGCATTGACTTAACTTCGTGTGGGGTCCAAGCTTATTATATTCTAGAATATTCGTACACCGCCATTAGATGCGGCGTAACTTGAATCTTTATGCGGCGCATGTCCTTCAGTTGTCTTATTGTTTTTGGTGAAGTCTTGATAGTGATACGCCGTATGTCAATTGTGTGATGCGGCATATCTGAAGTAGAACGAGCTTGATCTTCTTCTTTGACCAAAGTTTCATATGCGGCGCATGGTAGAATTCCATGCGGCGCATTCTTCAAAGTCAGGCAATGGTCTTCGAATTCATCTAAGTATGATATTGCGGCGTATCTGTTGAGTTGGATACGGCGCATCTTCTGGGTTTCAGTAGAGTTTTGACATCTTGCTCATTTTGCTCGGTAATTAGTCCAAAATCGCCAAGTTTCACCTTTTACCTGTTTTTACCTAAGAATCACTAAAGTAAACATTAAAGCACCGATTCTCATACATAATAGAGTAAAACAAGTTAAATAAATAGGATAAATGATGATAATAAAATGTACTTATTTGAGTTCATCAAATATCCCCCCACTTGAACTTTACTTGTCCCCAAGTAAACCTTAGATTTAATCTTATGAAAATGTATCCTAAAAGGTATTAGGATTTGTTTTTAATAGTTAAGCACGTATTCGTTTTATCATAATCACACAACCAACCACTTAATGAAGTAGAAACAAAATAATTTTTCGATATAAAACAATTCTAAATCGTTTAGTTGCTAGTTGTGACGAATATTCTATCATAAGCTTGACAAGTATACGCATCTCCCCCACTAAAGCCAAGGAGTAACAAGTCTAAAGCGGTAAAATGGGTTAGTTGGTTAAGGGTTGATCATCCTTTTTAATCTCTATCGATCTCATATTCCAGAAAAGGCGACAAAATCACGAATACATGATCGAATCCACGACCACGATACTCGCAATTGCTCAATTCCTTAACTCGAATAGGCTAAAGATAGGACCAAGTAATCTTCACCAATAATATTATATTAAAAAGGGCGACAAAATCATAAATACATAGCCGAATCCACGACTACGATATTTAAGATTGCTCAAATCCCTAATCTCAATAAATCAAAGGTTCGGATGAAGAATGATATAGGGTATGGATAATATTTGGGATATAAATTGGTGTAAAATAAAAATGAACAAAACAAATAGATTAAAATCCTAAGTGTGGTTAATTACTTTTCCAACCATCCCATGAATAAGACTCATATCATTGAATAACTCACGCTTTTGACTCATGTAACTCACGCGTTAGGTAGACACGAATTATATTCAATAAAATCTTAAACAAAGAATAACCTTAGTTGGCGTTCCCGTAACGGCCAACTCCCATTCAATCAGAAATATAATATACAACAACAAATAGTGATGATATCTCCCACTTTACAAAACTTTACATAAGTTGGTTAAAATAAACTTCCAACTTTTTCTTCTTTCTTTTTTCTTTTCTATTTTTTCGATTTTTTTTAACTGTGTAAAATTTCACAACTTTTTCTATCACGATTTTTCCGGATAATTTTTCCATACTTTTCATAAGTTTCAGAAATAACTGTAATAGTGAAAGTAGTAAACACACGAAAAATAAACTAAAAATATACAATATGTACTTTTACTCCAATTGCATTGTGCAATTTTCCGACCTAACCAAAGATAATGAATTACGCACGCGAACACATGTAATGTAAGGAAATACACTTTACCTAAAGTAACTAACCACGGATTTCAATCTACAGGGTAGGCTAAGGTGTAAGGGTGTAACGAAACATTTTAACAAAGGTGTAAGAAACGAAAGGAATGGCTCTGAGGGTTTTTCTAGGGGTATCTTACTCTAAAAGTGAGAGTAAACAAAAGGGTTTATACGGGGGTTAACTAACCAGTGTAGTTAGTTAATATCACATAACATATAAAGGCTTTTTGGGTGTAATCCTAGAATTTTACCAAGTTAGACAAGTCACTCCAATTATATCGATAATACTCATTATGGTGGTCTCGAATAGTATACAAGCCAAGTTCTAAAGTTTACAAGTCACCAGCACACTAAAGTTTTTGATTTTAGGCAAAAATAATGTTATGTGTGCGGCTATGTAATTTAGACTTAAACAAAAACATGCTAAAAATTTTTAAATTTTGATATATTAAGTGCATTTTAAGCATATTTTGAAAAAGTTTGGACAAGTAAGTGTTCTAATTCTCCATCCCCCCACTTAAGTTAAACAACGTCCTCGTTGTTTGTTTTAAAGGTTTAAAAACTGGAAAATAAAAGAATTAGAACAGAAAAACTTCCCTGATATTTGCTCGGAATGATCCTCCATTATGCGTTTACGAGCAAAGATCAACTTTCTTGTGGATTAGAACGTTTAAGCTTCATGAATGATGTTTCCACAAAAAGTTCAGGAATCTATAATACCACCTAGACTTTAACACACCTGAGTTAAGAAGGTTCAAACTTGCATAATACATTAGTAGTTAGTGAAAATAAAACCTAAAAAAAATTAAACTGTAAATCATCAGGTTAATCGATACGCCGCATCCTATGGAAGAAGATGCGCTGTATCGAGCCTGGAATTAATACGAATCAGAATAAAAGATGCGTCGTATCCTTAAACAGGGATGCGCCGCATTAAATAAACTGACGGAATGTTTTAAAGTTGTAAAATAAAAATGCAGAAAAATAAAATAAGATATGACCAGTGCAGATGATACGCCACATTCCATGGTGGAGATGCACCGCATCTTCTGCAGGTCTGACAGACTCGACACAAAACAGAAAATTGATAAAAATTTCCGGGTTGTCTCCCGGTCAGCACTTGTCTTTATTCCAGAGTCTTCAAGTTAGACTCACATTCAGCTCCTAGTAGCGATCATTAAAGTAGTTGGAAGCGTCGTGCTCCCTAATTATCAGTCCAGTTGTGTCAACCACATCTTCCCCGTCCTTGATCTCCACTCCATGTCTTTTCAATATCTGTATAAACAAAATTCGAACCCTTTCGGGTAGAGAGGATAAAGTGATAAACGGAAGATTTTTATTATCATATAAGCACAAATATCCAAGAGGTGATGGTAGCTCAACAAACAAGACTTTCTTGGTTTTCACAATAATTATCCTACGTTTATTAGTAGTTTTAGAGCCACACAATTCGTTGCTAGAATTGTTAATTACATTACGCTTAGAATTAGTGGACGCGTTAATGTCAGTAGGTTTCTCATGATTGGAATTAGTTAAATTATCTTCGATCAATGTGCCTTCCATTATTCCATCTTCTAGATTGAGATTTACATTTTCTCCTAGTCCTAGCATATACACTCCTCTAATTATGCTTCTAACTGGATTTTCGCATTTATAGACTAGTTTGTTATTCCCTAGCTTTAATGATATTTTTCTTTTAAATACATTAATTTTAGCATGGGCAGTAGATAAGAAAGGTCTTCCGAGGATTAAAGGAATCTTAACATCTTCGGGCATATCTAGTATTATAAAGTCTACGGGGAACACAAACTTCTCAATCCTAACAAGCACATTTTCAGCAATCCCCTTAGGTTGTTTCACCGTTTGATCAGCCAATTCAATAAGCAGCTTAGTTGGTGTTAATTTTCTTAAGCTTAGGGTAGTGAATGTCTTAAAGGGCATAACACTAACACTAGCTCCTAAATCAGCTAATGCATTACTGAAAGACATGTTATTAATTGAACAAGGTAAAGTAAAACTTCCTAGGTCTTTTTCTTTATAAGGCAAGGCATGCAGATCGGTTGCAGGGTTCTCTTCTTTCATTGTAGCCTTGATCTCCTCTTCAATCCTTGACTTCTCCTTGAGTAGTCTTCTAACGCTAATTAAAGAGTTAAAGAAATATTGGGGCTTTAAAACATCACCATTCTTCAATCTTCCAGGAAAAGGTATGTTAGGCATGACTTCTTCAGTAGTGGTTATGGCCTTGACATGATCTCTTGTATTAGTTTCAGTTGAGCTAGGTAGACTTCCATATCCCCTTTCTTGAAGCACCTTACTCATTTGACCTATTTATTGTTCCAATGCTTTGATCGAAGTTCCTTGGTTTCTTGTCATAGTATCCGTTGAGGCGCGGATTTCTTTGATCATAGCAGTGTTTTCTTCATGTCTTTTATCAGCATTGGCGATAATTTGCTTTAGAGTGTCATCTAAAGTCTGCCTTCTCTCTTGATATGTGGGATTTCCATTATACTTCTGATAGAATCCCAGAGCAGCTTCCCTAAACTTTCCTGAAGGTTGGAATGGTTGTCCAAATTGTGTGTAGTATGCTTCTTCAAAAGTCTCACTTTCATTCTTTGTAGGGCATTCCTTAGTGTAGTGAGGTCCTTCGCATTTTTCACATCCAACTTGGGCAGCATACACTCTTTCATCTCTTTTCTTCATATCCCTACTAATTTTATCCAATTGAGCTTGAATTGCAGCATACCCGTCAAAATTAGTGCTGCTCTTAGTTCTAGTAGAGATCCCATCGTGCCATTTTTGAGAATGATCAGCAGTTTCTTGGATGGCTTTTCTAGCATTAGCTGCACTCATTTGTGGCACAGCTCCCTTAGCATCCAAGATTTGTCTAGTGGGCACTTCCAATCCTTGATAAAATAGTATTATCTCATGCATTTTGGTTAGATAGTGTTGAGGACATCTTGCCAGTAAATCTTTAAAGCGCTCCCAAGCCTAGTAGAGAGTTTCATCGGGCTCTTGCTTGTAACTGTTGATGGCCTCCATCTTTTTAGCAGTGTTAGCGGGTGGACAATATCTTTTCAGGAATTTGCTCTTCAGATCTTCCCATGTTGTGATTGAATTAGCAGGTTCATTCTTTAGCCACTTATTAACATCTCCTTTAAGTGAAAGTGGGAAGATTCGAAGCATAAGTTGGTCATCAAAGACTCCTTCTGTAGTAAACAAATCTGCGATCTCGAGGACTTTATCTAAATGTTCATTAGCATCTTCATTATCTGTCCCACTGAAAGCATTTTCTCTTAGCTCCTTGAGAAACTGACCCTTCAATTCAAACTTTGACTTGTCATCAAACTTTGGTCTAGCAACTCCTGAACTGTAGTCAGTACGGGTTTTGTTCATGTATTCCTCCATGGTAGTGTTTTCCGTCATTGTTTCTGTTTCTTCTTCCTCCTCTCGTTCAGAAAAATATTCAAGCTCGAATGAACTTGAAACTTCAAAGCTTCTTGTGCTGAAAAGCTTTCTTAATGAGTGAAGAGCTCGTTCAGTATCTTCAAAAGGTGTAATTAAGTTCTTAGTTGAACTTCTGGTCATGCACTTCCTGAAATCATCACAAAAGCATCAGTAGGGTATGTTCAAGAAAGTATTATGTCAGAGAATTAACAACGAAAACGGAATACGAAAAATAAAAGTTGCTGATGTCTGCAGATGATGCGCCATATCCTTGAAAAAGGATACACCGTATCTTATTACGTTAAAATTAAATCAGACTTTTATTTTAGAAAATAGATACGCCGCTTTTGAATTAGAATGCGCCGTACCTGTAAGATATCAAAACTCAATTATATTTATAAAAAATTAAATGCGCCGTATTTTCGTTACGTTTCAAAATACAAGATTTTTGATTAAGTAGATGCGCCGTATCGATAAAAATCGATGCGTCGCTTCTGATTTAATAATTCGAAAACTGCTTTTAATTTAAATATTAAATACGCCGTATCTGTTAAAACAGATGCGTCGCATGGCGTGAGGGTTTCGAAAAATTCTTTATTAAAAACAGAATACGCCGTATCTTGGGGAAAGATATGTCGTACTCGAATTATTAAACGCGTTGTATTTTATAAAATTAAAACGCAATACGCTGCATCCGAGAAACAGATGCGCCGTATCGTTTGTATCTGCACAGTACAACGTCAGTAAGCACAAAGGAAAGAAAAATAAAAATAAAAATTACAGAAAATAAAACACACAAAAAACAGTAAATATGCAAATTATACAATGAATGTAAACTATCTATTATACAACAAGTTAGGGGTTAGTGTTTAAAAATCTAATAAAAAGAAAAACTAATTAAAATACTAATAAATTTAACAGATAATAACAATTCATTCCCCGGCAACGGCGCCAAAAACTTGATGCGTGCGATGTGTCGTTGCGGTTTAGCAGTGTTAATGCCTATTCAAGTCTTACATTTATATTTAGCCGACTTATCAATAACACACACACTTAACGAGCAGTGTACCCGGTCAGTTTGTATATAATGGTAAGCAGAGTGTCGATCACTAAGAGTGGAATGTATTATCTAGTTATCCGAATCAGTATTTTAATATCTAAGTTAGCTTTACAGTCTAATCTAANAGTGTTAATGCCTATTCAAGTCTTACATTTATATTTAGCCGACTTATCAATAACACACACACTTAACGAGCAGTGTACCCGGTCAGTTTGTATATAATGGTAAGCAGAGTGTCGATCACTAAGAGTGGAATGTATTATCTAGTTATCCGAATCAGTATTTTAATATCTAAGTTAGCTTTACAGTCTAATCTAACGAAAGGGGTTCAGCCTAAGAGACTGGCATAGTTTGGTTATTTAATTAAACAGTAAAAACTAATGAGAACAAATCAGCGAATAGCATACACGTACACAGATAGATAATAGAGACAATAAGAAGACCTGTTCTGATAATTAAGCAGCTTGTCACTTGTTTTATTGCTAGTTTTATATGAAGTGTATATAATTAAGCCCATACTTGTTGGTTTCATTATATCGGCGAGTAAACCCTTAATGATTACTTATGAATATCCTACTTATCCAAAGACATCGGATTAAATAGGCGAGGAAGGGATATGGCAGCCCAAGTAGTGCTCAGCTAGACACAGAGGTAATCAATGCACTAATATAAGTTCACCAAAGACATCAAACATATAAACTTTAATTGATGGGAAAGCAATTTTAAGGCGGGCATTTGATTTTGCGTACTCACAAACTACCGGCCATCAATCCTAATGAATTAAAGCTTACTATTACAATAAAACAAAACTACTTAATGAATTGAATACATGCAGGACCTTCTTACAGCTCTAAGATCTTCGTTTAGGGTGTGTCTTGTGTTGATTGTTCGTCTGAATTCGCCTCCTTAGGGTTATGGTGCACACAAAATTCGTGTAGGTCTTGGGGTATTTATAGTTTCTGTCTGAGGGTTCGATGCGGCGCATGTAATGAGCAGATGCGGCGCATTGACTTAACTTCGCGTGGGGTCCAAGCTTATTATATTCTGGAATATTCGTACACCGCCATTAGATGCGGCGTAACTTGAATCTTTATGCGGCGCATGTCCTTCAGTTGTCTTATTGTTTCTGGTGAAGTCTTGATAGTGATACGCCATATGTCAATTGTGTGATGCGGCGTATCTGGAGTAGAACGAGCTTGATCTTCTTCTTTGACCAAAGTTTCATATGCGGCGCATGGTAGAATTCCATGCGGCGCATTCTTCAAAGTCAGGCAATGGTCTTCGAATTCATCTAAGTATGATATTGCGGCATATCTGTTGAGTTGGATACGGCGCATCTTCTGGGTTTCAGTAGACTTTTGACATCTTGCTCATTTTGCTCCGTAATTAGTCCAAAATCACCAAGTTTCACCTTTTACCTATTTTTACCTAAGAATCACTAAAGTAAACATTAAAGCACCGATTCTCATACATAATAGAGTAAAACAAGTTAAATAAATGGGATAAATGATGATAATAAAATGTACTTATTTGAGTTCATCAACACCTCACCGTATACCCCTTGGATGCTAGTCCTTAACCCCATAACCTTGGAATGGCCTTTGATTGAACAAGAATCAAAGGAAGAGATGAAGAAAACAAAAACCCTAGATGGGGTGTTTGTTTTTGCCGTATAATAGAGGGAGAGAGGGGGAGAGATTTTTGGTAATCAGTTATATCTTTATCAGTATTTCTCTCCCATATATTTGACCAAATATAAACTGAATCCCTCCCTTGAAAGTCTCTAAGGCCGGCCTTTCTAATGGGCTAAATGGGCTTCCCATTTGTTTTTCTAGTCTAATGGATCAAGTACTTTACTTAGTCATTAGAAGCCCAATAGCGATCCCGAGTTACGTAAGGTTATTTATATATCGTAAATACAATAAATACGACATATAAAGTGGTACCTAAGTGTATATGTGTGTTAACCCATAGGCTCACATATGTCTAGCCATATAATTATTTATTATGACACGAGCATACTCCAACAGCTCCCACTTGCGACGTCATAATAATCAAGTAATTATACAAGCAAAGGTTAGCGTCTAGCAACACGCCAATGCCCCTAGAAATATGTGAGGGTAGTTTCTTAAACGTCTCATTTAAATGGTTTATATATCATCCATCCTTTTGATACAGATACTATGTTGAACACTAGACATGGATCAAAGTCATTCCATTTGTTCAACTATTATGTTTCTCGATCTAGATATTGAACAAGATTACCAAGTGAATTAAGATTCATCTTAATCTCATTTGGGTATGGCCATACAAACATCTGTTCAATTCATAGAGGGGCCCAATAGTATCTGACTCCATGACATGTGGAGGAACAAATCCTATTTTGACTGCACATGTCATTCATGTGTTTCAAATCACTCCTTAAAATGGTTTTTATAACTACCTTATTCAGGACAGCGTTTAACCATATCAAAGAATAGAATTCCACACATGCAAGACCTACTTGCATCTCAAGTCTAAGGATAAGAGACATAACCATTTGCGAGATTCACTATTGACGCCGATCCATGCAGTGAATATCAAAGGTTGGGTCAGTCCAATGTTCATCACAATGAACAACATATGAGTTTGGCAAATAAATCACCAACACGCTCACATTTGCCTTAATTTGATGATACTCCCATATCGTCAACTGACAATGGACAATTTAGAACAATTAAATTAGGGATAATTACCAAAATGGCCCGGTTGCCCTGTGGCTAGGCATTTTTGGCCCGATTTTTGAATATTCTAGTTCTAGCCCGGGTTGCCCTGGGCAACTAGTGTATAGCCAACTACAGGATGCCACGTGTCCGACCAACCACTGTTGATACGAGGTACATAAACGTATTGTATTTTGGGCAACTTTTGATTTTTGGGCAACGAATACATGAGCAACTGGGCATTC
>LBNU01024893.1:82993-96172 GCA_014162995.1 Artemisia annua | reverse complement strand
GTTTGTTGTAACTACTCTATGAGTTTCAACTTCACCAGATGTGACTTTGTGTCCATCAAAAGAGTTGGTAGTCCAAAGGTACAGCTTGTAAGAAACATCAACATCTGTTGATAGCTGTAATGATTTGCCAAAACCAAGTACTCAACTCACCCATCGTTAATTGTTGAGAGTTGACAAGGTATCCCATTCACCATGGATGCTTTTCTGTGATAATCCTAAGAATGAACTAGTCCATAATATATGCTTGTGGTAAAGGCAGTTGGAACATCATTGGTTTTTAATTCACCTAAGGATGTTCCTTTAAGATTGGCTAGTCCTGGCAAACGGCTACAGCTAAAAGACAACCAAATCCGTTTATAGTTTGATGATTTACTTCAAATCATCATGAGTTATCAGTGTACACATGGTTTTCGAACTAAAACATTTGGTCTCCAGTAGTGACTGGCTATTGTACAAGACATCAAATCCATTATTTTCAATGTTCACTCTCACCTAGGAGTACACACACTGGATGGATAGAATAGTAGAAACTTATTGTTTTGATGTATTCACTGTCAGATCATTTGCTGCAAGATCTGGTGTTTCAACTTATTCAATCATTAGAGATGATGAAATTTTGGTTCTTTGCTGCTGAGTGTTCGAAGAAATTCCTCATTTTACACTATTCTGCGATACTGATCTATCAAGGAACTCCTCTGAAATTAACCATGTCAAATCAACGATTAGGTGGAGGATTCGTTGGGAATTTGCTAAGTGGAATTCTGCTGATGGAACATCTGATCGGAATCTGCGAACGAGATAGATTCTGCTTAAGGAACTTTACGTTGAAGACAAGTTTCCAGCATATTCTAAGGTCTGCGATATATGTTTAAACCGACTGATGTTGTAATAAGTTAGGATATGCATGAGTAAATATTAGGAAAAGATAATGCATATTGTTTAGTAGTTATAGAATATACGTTTCTTGTGAAAACGGTTAAGGTTCAGGGTTCCTTGTCTATAAAAGGAACACAAGTGTTATGTTCTATAGGGGAGTTTGAAAAACAAGTTCTTATTATATAAAAGATCCATAGAGGATTAAACGTTCTTAGTATTCATTGTTTCTGTTTGTATTTGTTTTCCGCATTAGAATACAAGCTTTGGAGATTCTCTATTAGAGTGTTTGTGATTACATAGACACTGCTAACGATCAACGAGAGCTACAAGATCTATCAAGAGTATTAGTTTCAACACACCACCACCCCCGCCTGCACCGGTTCGCCGGTGCAAGCGAGTCAGAGTTCTCCAACCTTTTGAGCCTGAACCATTTAAAAAGAGGTTTAAATATTGCCCAAATGGTCGTACCTACATCTGCACGGCTCAGAAACGAGTACGTCCACCATCCACCCTAGTAGCACCACCACCAGCATCTACACCACCACCATCTCCACCACCGTCTTTGCCATCGTCACCATCACCCCTACCTTCACCATCATGAATCCCATACATCAAAGTATTCAATCCATCCCGGTTCGGACAAGATGTACCACGACCTCAAGAAATTGTATTGGTGGCCAAACATGAAAGCTGACATTGCAGAGTATGTCAGAAAATGTTTGACCTGCTCAAGAGTAAAGGCTGAACATCAAAAGCCATCCGGCTTATTGATTCAACCAGAGCTACCAATGTGGAAATGGGAAAGAATCACAATGGATTTTATTACAAAACTACCCAAGACATCGAGTGGATTTGACACTATATGGGTCATCGTTGATCGTCTCACGAAATCAGCACATTTCTTGCCAATCAAAGAGACCGATGATATGAGCACTCTTGCTCGTTTGTACCTGAAAGAGATAATTTCACGGCATGGAGTGCCAATCTCTATCATCTCCGACCGAGACAGCTGTTTCACATCTAACTTTTGGCAATCTTTGTAGAAATCCTTGGGAACTAAGTTACATATGAGTACCAATTATCATCCACATACTGATGGTCAAAGTGAGAGAACTATCCAAACCATAGAGGACATGCTTCGAGCATGCGTGATAGATTTTGGAAAAGGTTGGGATAAACACTTACCGTTAGCAGAATTCCCCTAAAAAAATAGTTATCATGCTAGTATCAAAGCTACACCGTTCGAAGCACTATATGGTCGGAAGTGTCGATCACCAGTTTGTTGGGCCGAGATTGGAGATGTTCAGATCTCAGGACTCGAACTGATTCACGAGACCATTGAGAAAATAGTGCAGATTAGGAAACGATTGCAAGCCGCCCGAGACCGGCAAAAGAGCTATGCCGATGTGAGAAGGAAACCAATGGAATTCCAAATCGGAGATAGAGCCATGCTTAAGGTATCACCTTGGAAAGGAATTATCAGATTTGGAAAACGTGGAAAGTTAAACCCAAGACATGTTGGACCATTCAAGATCCTTGAAAGGATTGGTCCGGTGGCATACAAACTTGAACTACCTGAGGAACTCAGTAGAGTACACGACACCTTTCATGTATCTAATTTGAAGAAGTGCTTATCGGATGAAACTCTTGTCATTCCGTTAAAAGAAATCCGAATCGACGATAAGTTGAACTTTGTTGAGGAACCCGTCGAGACTATGGATAGAGAAGTCAAGCGACTTAAGAAGAGCTGCATTCCATTGTAAAGGTTAGATGGAACTCTAGTAGAGGACCTGAATTCACCTGGGAACGCGAGGACCAAATTCGGGCCAAATATCCTAACTTGTTCGATGAATCAACGCCAAACACCAATTCGACTCTGGATTACGGGACGAATCCAATCTAACGGGTGACTACTGTAATACCTCGTAAATTCCCATGTCATTTGTTAATGCTAATCACTAAACGAATTCTAATCTATTGATAACTAAGCCATTTTTGCGAGCCAATTTACTTTTTTTATGAAATTATCACCTGATATCAACTTTAGTCACTCCTTAAAACCGAATAATAAGATGTGACTCGAATAGTTCCCACTTACGAAACGACACCTAAAAGCGAACCCCATGATATATCTAGACTAAACAAAACTACACGATATGTATATGTATAAGTGTCACTACTAAATACCTTATATATATTTTCTTTCATATATTTTTCCTTTTGGGCGGATCCGACACGAACCCACCAACTAGCCCATTTCTTCTTTTCTTTTACTTGGGCCTTCGAACCGACCCTTAGCCCAAAATTTCATATTCTTTTCTTTCTTTTGTTCTTGGGCAGAACATAACATACACCACACAAGCCCATTTAAATTTCTTTTTCTTTCTTTCTTTTTCCTGTTGGGCCGAGCCACCCCACAAGCCCAAAACCTAAAACTTATACTCATAAACTAAATTTTTCTCTAAACTAATATTTCACAACACATTACTACACATAAATTCCTAGACATAAACCTTCATTTCTTTTCTTGTCCTTCTCTCGGTTCGAACACAGTAACACGAAAACACACACAAACATTGAACATAAACTTGCATTGCATTTCATTGTTCTTTCTTTTTCTTTCTTTGCTCTACTCGACACCAAGGAGAAAACCAAAACCAAATTCACCCTATTGTCGATTCAACTTTTCCTTGGTTCCGCCATGTCTCGACACCACTCCACCCTTCCTTTTATTTTTCTTTCTTTGCGTGAGAGACTAACCAAGAAACAACATCCAAGCCACCCTACTTCTAGAGTCTAACACATAAACAAACTTTTAATCCCATAACCCTTTTTCTAAGACTAATACCCACGAGTCCTAATGCTCCTTTAACCCCAACAAAGCTTCCATTAGATTCTCCTACTCCTTAAACAAGTCCATCAAGGACATTCACATGTTACTAACCCTCACTTGTCCTACCATTCAATAATTCTAAACTATAATCATAGCAACACACTTCATTCCAAATCGACATGACTAAACACCAAAGCTTTTGACCACTTTTGTTCCCATTAGACTTGACCATGCAAGAAACACGTTCGACACATTTCACATACCATTCACAAGGATTTCACCAAGGTTCCCTATAAATAGCTCCACTATTCATTCACTCTCACCACACTTTTCAAACCTCACAAACACTCCAACATTCCACAAAAACAGTTCACTTTCCTTGTTGTTCATTGTCGAGAACTTAGGGAGTCCACACAAGAATAATTGGGTTGTTTTCTAATTACTTGGATCGTTATTTGATCGTGGGATACCATTCGAAGAGGTGCAAGAAAATCGTAGCTCGTGTCTCGTCGTTCTTTCTCTCGTACCATAACTCTACTTCGACTATTCACCACCTTTTGGTGTTGTAAGTGTCCTCGACATTTCTTTTTCTTCTTTCATTATTTACTTTCCATTTTGCATGCATTCATTTCATCATATATCGAATAAAACTTATAAAACATAAAACTTAAACACGATTAGAAACCACCTAGACACCTTAGGTTTGCATCGATATCTTTTTATTTATACGTACTATAATATATATTTTTACATCAATAAATTCTTTGAACATAAATGAACCGAGATAATCGAACATGCAAGCTTAAAATTTTTAAACATCACCTTAAACTAGCCTAATCTTAAGCTTACTCGAACACCCCTTATTTCCTTACAAAACCCATTTTGGGCCCAAACTGGGCTAACGAGCCCATAACACTCCACATATTTTTTTTCGAAACAGTGAAGTAAATTTCGACATACTTTTCAATCAAAAACTGATTTTTGTAAACTTTTTATAAGACAAAAGTGATAACTTTTATAAAAATAAAAGATAACTTTTCGAATACTTAACTTTGGACTAGTTTTGCAAAATATTTTGTTAAAGGGTAAAAAGTGTAAAAACTGTGAAAGTTTTGGATCGAAACTGAAAATAGTAATTTTAAATAAAAGATAAGGGTAGAAACTATAAATAGGTTAAACTTGAGGTGTAAAGTGTAAAAGTGCTATTTTTGGACTAAAAATGTAATTATTTTAACATAAGGGTTAAAAGTGTAACTTTTTATAAATTAAGGGGTAAAACTTGACATAAATGTCATAACTTTTAAAACTACATTTATTTTACTTTTTATACATATACTATATTTATAATAAATATTTAATATATTTCTTTTTATAAAAATATAATAACAACTTTATTACAAATTTACAACTAAAAATATTTAAAATAAATATGTTTACTAACACTATAATAATAATATACGAATAAACTTTAATCGATAAGATTTTTCGTATACATAATAACGATAACTATAATAGGATACTTTTTAAACTATAAACATTTTAATCCGACGCTATCGCACTCGAAGATTTCCACACACATCATTACACACATCGAACCCGTAAAGTCGATAATAAACTAGATATATCACATTAATTTATTTCGCAAGTCGGAAGCTATTCATTGCTATTCATAACTATTCATTGTTCTTCATTTGAGCACTAATCGAAATCTACACTACCAAGGTGAGTTCATAGTCCCACCTTTTAAATTGTTTTCAAAACCCCGTGGGGAGATACATGCGATAAACCGAACACAAGTATTTTTAGTATGCGGTTATTTTCCTGATATTGCCTAAGTTGACCTACTGCTAAAAAGTCCCTCCTTTCACGAACCTTAATCACTTGCGAATGAGCGCGAATATAGTTGATAGATCTATTGGGACCGGCAACCCACCTCTGTCAGCTAGATCAGTTGGCAGGAGGTGTGCTATATTTGAATTACCGGGAAGCTAGCTTCTTCCCTTACCGAGGGCCTCTTTCTCATCTACATCCCCTGTGGTGTAGGTGCTTTTATCTTTTACGATATTTCAAAATGATGTTAAGGCTTGAGCTTCGTGAACCTTAGGAGCAATATTTATATATGTTTTATACATATATGGCGCCTGATTTGAATCGAGACGAGACTATCTCGATTGTTTTTTTTAACAATACTTGACTAGCGTTCAAACTATTACAAAATTTAAATTACTATGGATTCACTCAACCTTTGTGTTGACTTTTTAGCTTGTTTATCTCAGAAAATTAGCGGCATGATGGCACGGAGCTGGCAAAAATGGCACACATGACCTCCCTTTTATCTTTAAATAAACTTATCATTCTTTCCAAACTCGTCACCTCTTTTGAAGCATTTTACTTTATGAAAATTGTTTGTAACTCTGAATATTTGAGCTTTCATTGAATGATATAAAAATCTATCTTTTGAACTATTTTTCTATAAGTTTGACTGTGATCAATTACGTAATTACCCCGATTAAGACTTCCGCTGTGTTCCAGATTTTCGGGGTGTTACACTTAGCATGTTGTATGTTAGACCCGTTTCCCGGGTACTTGGACCCCACCCTAGATGTATTGGGATAAGGGCCTTACGTGATTGGTTAGTCAATGAATATTATGTAGTGGTCATACCCGATAGTCAAAGTGATGGTCAATGAATGTGTATCATAGTTTCGGAAGTTATTGTGCATAACTTAAAGGGCTAATGTTGCCTAGTATTAAAGTGTAACTAGTATGTTTTGTGGCCAAAATAGAATGAATGGAACTTATGGACTAATTATGCCAAAGGACCAAAGATGCTGTCTAACTAGTTATATGTAGGGTTATTAGAAAGACAAGGGAGGGAAAGAGAGAGCTTGAGGATGAAGTGGAGATGATGATGATGAGTCCTTGCCAAGTATTAAGCATTAGCTATGAATTCCCACAAGTAAGTATCCCTCTATCATTATGATTATGATGTTAAGAGATAAGATTAGAAGTGGGAAATCATCATATGATCAATATATGATCATATGATGATTTAGTAAGGATGATGAGTAAGTTATGGTGGGTTTTATATAAACCCTTGTTTATGTTATTGATTGTTATGTTATTAGGTTTTGATAGATGATAAAGGAAGGTAATGATGATGGCCAGTGATGATGATGATGATGATGATGATGATGATGATGATGGTATTATGATGGTTAGACTTAGCTTTGGAAGCTAAGGTAAGTAAACCGGTTATGACTTGATATTATAATGATTTCTTACATTTTGTGTTATGTAATTGTTATGATGAGATGTTTGAAGTGTTTAGATGATGATGTGATGAAGAAGTAGATGTAAGGCTAGTTTGTTATAACTAGCAAATGAGACTGTGAACTTAGTGGGATTATTGTAAGTGTGTAGGAAAAGTAGAGATGTTTTGATAAGACTTGATGTGGCTAAGGTATGTGTTATGTTAGTATGTGATGAAGTAAATGTATTATGATGCTTGATGTGTGAATGAATTATGATGTTATGTTATATCCGTTTTACTTACTAAGCCTTTGTGCTTACAGTTTAGTTGTCTAACATTTTGTAGGTTGGTATGCGTAGATGGAGGGCTTGGATAAGGATTAAGGTTGGATATGTGAAGTAGAAGGACTTTGGTAAGATAGTTGAGCTAGGTAGAATACCGAGCTCAAGTCATGGTTATACCCCCGAGAGTCTTTTTAATGATTTGTAAAGTAAAGTCAAATGTTAAAATGTATTTTAATGGTGTTATAACAATTTGGTGGTCAAATGGTGTGTCAAGGTATGATTGATGTGTTTCTAGTCAAAGTTAAGGGTGTGTTTGGCATAAGTGTGTTTTAACCCATTTATTATGTAAAGTTACTGATTTTGGTTAAGTTTGAGGTGTCGTGGAAGTCGTATGCATCTTAAGGTACAGGTAAAAAGGGTCTCTTTTAGACACAAAAGGGTCTATTTTGAGTGCAGGTAAAATGGGTCGATTCTAAGGGTTTGCTGGTAATGGGTCTACTTTAGACTAAACAGGGTCCGTTTTAGACTAATACCTATGGTAATAGTGTCTGTTAAAGACTGGTCGTTTTCGTGTAAAGTTTTAAATTTTTGGCCAACGGGCACGGGGCGTAACATTGTATAGGTAGCCCGGTCGCGTAATTTATCGGATTAAATTTATTTCTGGTCTAACAAGTGACAAGTGAAGCCGTAGTACGACGGCTAAATTCCTTCTTTCAAAATAAATTGTCGTGTATTTATCCCATATAAAAAACCTACACATTCCATTAGCCCAACTCAAAAAGACATGGGTCAACTCAAAGGCTCCAGCTCTTGAAGTACAAAAACCAAACTCATGTTACCACTTTCAGTGTCATCAACTCATCGTCATCACCCCCTTTATTCACACTTCAATCTCATAAAACACTCACACCTTCACCTTTAGTATAATCTAACCCCACCTTGAAAAAAAAACCCCTTTTATTTCACTCTGCAAATCACCAAATAAAACACTTTCTTCAGATCTATCACCTCAAGGCTCAAACCCACCTCACAAAACCTCAAAATTTCACATCTTTACACAAGATCCCCACTGGGTCTTACTTTAAACCCTATTTCCTCAACTGGGTATAAAAAATTTCACACTTTTATAACATGAACTAACTTTTCTTGAAATTTTCAAGATTTAGTAAAAATGATACAGTTATTGTTTTTTCTTGTTTTTATTGAGGGGTTTGTGGCATTTCTTTTAATGGTGAAAATAGGGCCACTAAGAGAGCTGGTAATGAATGGTTTAGATCAAGTGAAAATGAGAAAAGCTACTGTTTTGACTATAGCTGGGACTATGTCTGTGATATTGTTTTCAAATTGGGTTAGTATTGTTAAGATTCAAAATAAAGGGGCTAAGATTGGTACTATGACTCCTATGGATCAAGTTCTTTGGAGGACTCATTTGCTTGAAGCTTCACTTATGGGTACCATTTGCTTTTTTTTTTTTCTTCGCATATGTGTAATTTTTCAATTGTTTGGCATGTAGTACTCCGTAGTATATTTTGCTTAGCAGAATTTGAGTTTAGGGTAAATGTAATTGATTTTTTGAAGTGTCACTACTCACTAGTTTTAGTTGATTAATAAGCTGAGTATCTAATTCTTAGTTTTGAAGTTACGAAAATCACATTGACGAAGTATATCTGAACTCATAGGTGATTAATGGTGCTTGTTGGTACGATTAATATCTGGATGTATACTTGTTGTTTGTGGTTGTCAGTTGCCACGTTCTTGTTGTTGGCCATTTTATTTGTATTAGTTAGGGGTGTCGTTAGTAGTGAGTAGCATGTCAAGAATGTTGACCATTTAACATTTTTGTTTTGTGGGTACGAGAAGAAACTAAGATGTGATCTAAGATCCTAATTAAGAAGTATAGATGGATCCATCAAAAGAGAATTGAGGAAAGTGATATAAAATGAGAAAATGAAAGGTTAACTTATTAGCTATTTTTGTTTTGTGTTTCTTGGTTTTGTTCTTTTCGTTTTATGGGGATGTTTAGATTAGCTATTTTCTGTGCTTATAGAAGTTAAGAAAATCCGATAAGCTCACTTTATTCAACTTATTAGGTTATCAAATTGAGGTTATTGGCTATTCCAAATTTCAGTTAGCCGATAAGCCCAAAAAAAGCTAATCCAAACACCCTTTAAGAAGCTAGTTTGGTGTTGGCTACGTTCACAAAAGATGTTTTTAAGCTTGAAATGCGCAATCTGGTCATTGTGCATTCATTTTTTTTCCCTTGTCAGATGTATTCTAATCATGTTTAATTTTACATATTGAGCAATCACGGCACTTTTAGCATTGTGCTTAATTTCCTTTGAAGAGTAGGAATAGAATCTGAAGTAGGAATATAGTGCAATGTTCAGTTCCATTGCACTAAAGGATTGGGCCAGAAATTTAAGTTTGATTGATTGATTAACTCTGCATACATATCCACATTGTATATAAAATGAATTCAGTCAATAAACATGTATAATATGGTAGTGAGTTTCATTAAAAAAATCTTATTGTAAAATTAGATCAAGTGGTAGATGACGATCTAGCTAGGAATCCGATTCATGAAATGAATCAAATTGTAAGAGTTAAACCATGGATAAATGGATAATACATATTTGTCACTGTCAAGCTAATACTGCCCATCTCTTGATGGTTTTATATTTAGTACCCTTATCTCTAAACTACCCTAGGAGAACTATTTATTTATTTATGCTTCTAAAAAGGACCTTGAGAACAGAAAAAGGCTAAGGAAGACAATAATGAAAACAAAGTGAGGTTGTGACCCTCAAATGATTAAGGGCATGATTTTGTTTAGTAGACTGATTACTCTTAAGCTAATAGAGTTGCATTTAATTTCATTGCTTATAACTGTTCAATTCAAAATTGAAAATTGAGCTCCTTAAGGAAAGAAGAAACCGATAAATAAGGGAACAAACTTTTTACTTCAGAACTTAGCTAATCCAAAGGAACCTCATGATCTACCCATAGTAATTGCTTTCATGGGTGATGGGTCTCTGAGTTTCTCTGCTGCACTTTGACTTTAGAGGTCAAACAGCGTATTTTTCAATTTGAAAATCAACCTAAATTCCTAACAGTTTCTAGCAAAAAAAAAAAAAAAAAAAAAAAAATCAATTGCTGTCACGAATATTCAGTTTGAGGTTTTTTACTATGTTATATATGAGTTATTATCATAGTCAAGCTGATATACTTTAACCGTGCAGGATTCTCACTGTATCTAGGCTTCTTAATTGATCGCATGCATCATCATCTTCACAAGCTAATTAACTTAAGAAAAAACGGTGGTTCATCAAAAAAAGTAGTAGAAAATCTTGAGGCAGAAAAATTACAGCTAAAAGAAAAGGAAGATAAAGCAAACGAAGAAGTCAAACGATTGCAGAAAGAGATTTCCACTTTATCAGAAAGCTTAAAGAAGCTTAAGTTCGAGTCAAAAGAAAAAGATAAAAAGATTGAAACTGCAGAAGCTCATGTTGCTTCCCTTCAGAAACAGTCGGCCGATCTTCTTCTTGAATATGATCGTCTTCTTGAAGACAATCAAACTCTACAAGCCCAAACAAAAAACAGACATTTTTGAGGTTAGATTTAGGATCTCATTTAAACTCTATTTTCCCAAAATATGTTTACTCAAGTTAGCTGGTTGGGTGGTCAAATGAGTTGGTTTCTTTGACTTTTTCATGTTTGACTTCAGTTTAGATATGAACTAATGTATTTTGTTGTAGTTTTTGGACATGCCCAATTTGCGTCTCATTTTTTGGAAACTATGATCTTGTTGNAAAAAAAAAAAAAAAAAAAAAAAAAAAAAAAAAAAAAAAAAAAAAAAAAAAAAAAAAAAAAAAAAAAAAAATCAATTGCTGTCACGAATATTCAGTTTGAGGTTTTTTACTATGTTATATATGAGTTATTATCATAGTCAAGCTGATATACTTTAACCGTGCAGGATTCTCACTGTATCTAGGCTTCTTAATTGATCGCATGCATCATCATCTTCACAAGCTAATTAACTTAAGAAAAAACGGTGGTTCATCAAAAAAAGTAGTAGAAAATCTTGAGGCAGAAAAATTACAGCTAAAAGAAAAGGAAGATAAAGCAAACGAAGAAGTCAAACGATTGCAGAAAGAGATTTCCACTTTATCAGAAAGCTTAAAGAAGCTTAAGTTCGAGTCAAAAGAAAAAGATAAAAAGATTGAAACTGCAGAAGCTCATGTTGCTTCCCTTCAGAAACAGTCGGCCGATCTTCTTCTTGAATATGATCGTCTTCTTGAAGACAATCAAACTCTACAAGCCCAAACAAAAAACAGACATTTTTGAGGTTAGATTTAGGATCTCATTTAAACTCTATTTTCCCAAAATATGTTTACTCAAGTTAGCTGGTTGGGTGGTCAAATGAGTTGGTTTCTTTGACTTTTTCATGTTTGACTTCAGTTTAGATATGAACTAATGTATTTTGTTGTAGTTTTTGGACATGCCCAATTTGCGTCTCATTTTTTGGAAACTATGATCTTGTTGTATACCGATGTGAAATGTTATTGATCTTGAATCATATTGTAGTTGGTTCAGTTCTGAGTTTAGATATTATGTTTTGATGTTACCTGTAAGGTTAGGATATCGTATTTCAACTTAATATATTTATCGCTATTGCAATGATATCTAACATTTAAATGGAATGTACATTTTTGCATATAGTTTGCTAAAGTAAATTGTCACAAAAGGTTAGTTCGACGGGCAACCCTAACCTGGGGTCCATTTTGGACCTAATGCGACTCGGGCAATGTTCATTTGTTTCTAGCGAATCAGGAGAGTTGGGAGTAAACCCATAAGGCCATAACTTGTGTAATAAAATATCTTCTTTTCCCAGCCCTACAAGGACGTTTGGCTCTGGGAGAATAGATTCTCGAAGACTGATCCAAAGTTCCAACCCATCTCAACTATCCATAATGAAAAAATGGTAAAAGTGAAAACTTAAAATGGTCAAAGAACTATCTATAAAAGAAAAATGATCAAAGTGAAAAGTTTAAAATGGTCAAATAAGTGAGATCTTAAAAACCAAAAATAGAAACACACGATTTGAATCTCATATTAAAACATGATTTGAATCTCTTAATTTGAAAGCAAAGTAATTGACTAACACACAACAACCATTACTAGGTTAACAAATAGTTGACTTTTGAGACCACTTATTAAAAGAATGAGATCATAACATATCTTTACTTTGTGTTGTAACACACAACACACGTTTACAAAAAAACATACGTACTATTATAAATATATGCCGCTAGAAAATTCTGTTGCTATGCACTGTTACTCGTCTAGTGTATTTTAAATGTCCGTATATGAAGTAGTTGATGCTTCCCATCTTTGTAATGCCCCCTCCCCGACATGCAATATTCAGTTCTAACATGAACGCATTATGACATTCTTTTAAGGAAATACGAAGCATATAAATATTTCTAAGACTAACAATAACGTTTTTTCTTTCTAACGGCCCTAAATTGACTGATGGCGAGGGACAGGAGTTGGGTTTCGAGTCTTTGGGCTCGATTCAAAACGAAAGTGGCTAAACGGGACGTGGGCTTTTAACCTGGAGTCCGGTCCAATGAAACCTCCCTTGGAGCCGGCCCCTTTAGGGTTTTATTTGTGTTCTTTTGTTTCTTGTTAGTTATTATATAAAGACATCTTTAGCTTGTTTTAAAGGCAGCAGAATTTTAATAAAGATCGCTATTTTGGAGGTTGTTCCAAAGTTTTCTAGGGTTGGTAATTGGCTCTAGGGTTTCAATCAAACATTGGTAATTGGTGTTTGATCTTTGTTAATCGTTGGTAATTGACGATTAGTGTTTATCCAGGTTTAATTCTAACGTTGGTAATTGACTTTAGGGTTTAATCTATCCGCTACGCTATCA
>LBNU01024893.1:49735-74125 GCA_014162995.1 Artemisia annua | reverse complement strand
TCAATAACGTAAGTTATGTCTCAAGTCAAAAGCTGAATTTCTAGATAAAGAAAATGTAAGATTTGCAGCAATCGCCCACAAATGGTTATCATCTACAAATTGAGCAACACTTAATTTTGTTGCAACATCTCGTCCTTTTCATCAAGAAAAGAAACATTCGAAAAAGGATTTTTGCAAGTTCTTTAGGCTCGACTCAAACTTGTCTCATAAGTATTTCCATGACGTCGCAGTCTTTTTATTCGATTCCAACTTGAATGCACAATGGTCACATCTAAGCATATTTAAAATGTCCAAAAGCACTACAAAGATTGATGCTTTAACCATCGTGGGTGAAAAAGATATGATAGTTTTTACGTTCTTTTGTTTATTCGATTAAACCCTGTAACATTTACTCGATTTGACAAATGACCCTCACTTGAGGTTATTATTAAAAACATTAAAAGAGTTTTATCATACTACCATCACTTGAGGTTATTATCACAAACATTAAAAATGTTTTAAATTAATTAGTTAAGGGTAAAACTGTCATTCTGTAAAAAGTAAGAAAGAGAAAACTATAATAACGATGATTTTATTAAACTGTGTGTTTTTTATGTGTGGACAATTATTTTGAGACAGAGGCAGTAACTGATTTCATGAATAGAAATGAGTCAAACCAGTGAAAGAGTAATATTTCTACTAAAACAGTACTATTTCTACTAAAATTAAACTGTTGACCTAGTAGTAACTTTTAATCATAACATGCTTAGCAAAATCAACAGAAAACCGAAATGAACCGACAAACTGAGTCGAATCGAACCCAACAGACCTTATTCGGTTCTCTTTTCGGTTTTATATAATTATGGTTTTCGGTTTCGGTTTAACTCGGTTCGGTTTGGTTCGGTTCAAAACCAAGAAAAATATACCTTAACTATCTAAACCGGTTTCGCTAGGTTAACTTTGGTTCAGTTTCGGTTTCGCTAGGTGACCTTCGATTCAGTTCTCGGTTCATTTTTTCCTCAAAATAGGTTTTCGGTTCAGGTCGGGCTTATCAGTTACGGTATAAGTCACCAAGGAATTGACAAAAAGAGTTTACAGATAACTAAAACCAATCCGTAATCAAACATACATGTTTTGATCTATTGCAGAACTCGAATTGTCCATTTTGATTCTTTTATCTATTAATTAGTAACTTTCATTTGTCGACAATTTTTATGTGCTATGTTTTTATCGAGTACTTTAGACATCCAATCCCCATACCCCCGTCCATCGGGATTGGGTATCTTGTTGTTGTGACTTAGACATCCAATCAATAATAAAATCATTTTTTACTACATGGATTTTCAACGTGATTATATAATATTAAATGACTGCATAATCATAGTAATTAACTGTGATAAAAACTGGTTGTCGATGACCAGTGTGCTTATGTTGTTTAAATCTGTGATTAATCATTTGGGAGTAGAATGAGCTTTTAAATACAATGATTGAAAAACGACAGTTAGAAATAAGATGAGGCATGTGAAATGAATTATTTGAGTTGAAAAAAATCAAATAATCAAAAAATAAACTGTTTATCCAGATTGAGTCATGAAAATTGGAAGTTTATTCATGAAAATATACAACATTGGTCATTCCAGTTTTTCTTGGTTGTTTCGTAATGTTTTATAGTGATGCATCTCAACACTAAATCGGTTATTGGTGCACTACTATTTGCAAATCATCACCTGTATGCTCTTGCCTTGGTGACTCTTATCGCACGATGATTATGTATTTATATGATAATCATATGACCTTAGAGATTACGAATTCATCATATGGTAAGAGTCAATAATGTAGAGTAGATCCAAAAGATGATTACAACAAGATAACCAACACAAATGATAACCAAGGGAAAACGGTGCACTAGATAAGAAATCAACTATCACATCTAATCAAGGGAAGACGAGTTGTCTTGTACCCATCTAATCACAATACACGAAATCAACTATCACATCTAATCACAATACACCAAAATCAACTATCACATCTGATATTCCAAGAAATCAAAAGCAATAATACAGTATCCATCGACAAGCTAACGTGACCTTTTTTTTCTTTCTTAGTTTCATACTAC
Organism: Artemisia annua; assembly: GCA_014162995.1. Taxonomy (NCBI): domain Eukaryota; kingdom Viridiplantae; phylum Streptophyta; class Magnoliopsida; order Asterales; family Asteraceae; genus Artemisia; species Artemisia annua. The sequence goes on along the minus strand of LBNU01024893.1, from coordinate 72,030 downwards.
AGAAAACAGCATCTAGCAAATAAAACAGTGATTTCCAGTTTTATATTTTGTGTCCAAAAGGTTTATACAACGCGTTTCAACTACTGAACCTGAGACCTCCACGCGCCAATCGAGTGTTTTAGCCTTGACACAATTTGCCACTACGACACAGTGAGAGGGTAAAAAGACAATACTTTCACCATGCTATTAGCAATTTAGCATGGAGCCGGTATGAAGTAAGGGTTGGTACTTGGTGTAACTAAGGTTTTTAAACTTTCTTACAAACTATTAAAGGTTGGTTTTGGGTGCAGAACCCAACTAAATTTTCTATTCAAAACTTAAAACAAACTCCCATCCAGATTTTATATATATTTTAAAGTAAAACACCAAAATCTATATTCAGTTCACAGATTGGGGACAAGCTTATTTAGTCATGTGAGGTATTCAATAACACATTAGAGCACCATGTATCGTGGCATGCTAAAATCCCATTTTCAGTGCCTCCTTAGCGCCATCTCAACATCTCACTTTTAACACTCACACACCCCCTCCTTCATAACATGTCATTTCACATGCCAAAAGGGTCCCACCATACCCAATTAAAACACAACACTCACACCAAAATCCATTTAGATTATTATTAAAAAAAAAAAAAAAAAAAAAGGAGGGGCGGTGTGGGATTTGGCGCATAAGAGGGGCGGTGTGGTAACACAAGTTTGGCGGCGCCATTTTGCCATCCATGTTGGATTTGGCTTTGGAATACGCCACGATACCTTCTACTCTTAGTATTTAGATGCATGCTTAAAAGGTCTTTTATGGGTGTTAGACTGTCCAAAAGAAAATGATAAAACCAAAACATGAATAAAGCCAAACATTCTTCTATCTATGGACCACACTTTGTGCATTAAACATTGGCACAATATTTTATCTAATTTCTATAAGATAATAAGAATATATGGTGTATTGGTGAAATGATCTACATACCATATAAGCAGTCCGACAACATCAATCAATATGAACTATTCACTGGCTTACGCAATGTCCATAAAACGATACATATATATTACTAGTAATTATGGATTAGCATCCGTGACTAATATGAGCAACCTAAAGAATATCAGGTAAGTGGAGGTTAGAATTTCACTTTGAAAAAAGCATAAAACCTTGTTACTAATCACTAGTATTTAAGAATATGGCCGAGTATGTAATTATCTAAACCCGACCCGTTTTAGCTCATTATCCACCAATGCCGTCTCCGCCCATTTTGCCACATCAACAAAGGATGCATCAAGGAGTAGAAATCTCACATAAAAGCACATGTTCAAATTGCAAGGTGTCAAAAAACAGAGGTGCAAAGGGATCTTGGTGGCTGGCTTGACCCCACTCAGAGATTGGATCCAAATTTGCAATGTAGCAAGGGTCATTAGGTGTGAGTGTGTGACCAGTAACACCACAAGAAAGATTTTCATCATACGCCACATACATAAACAGGACAAACTACTAATCAATCCAAATCTAACCAACCATTTAATGAACTTAAACCACCACCACTTACTTCATCTAAGCCTGAGTCAGCAAAGCCGTGTAGACCGTGTGTTTTAACATGACACACAAACGCTAAATACCCGAGATAAGTGACCATGAAAACTTAACACATTTCAAGATAATTTTTGTAAATCTCAGTGTTGTTGTGGATGAGAGAACTTCGAAAAGGAATAACCACCTGAGAACAGCATCAAGTGGTAGACCCAAAGATTTGGGAGACACCTTTTTTTTATTTATAAAATCTTATCAATTATCATACTTTTCCCCTACCTCCTTTTACTATACCTTCCTCGTCTCCTTTTGTCCTTAGGAGTTTCCTATATATTAATGAGATTTTAAGTAAATATCATCAACATATCTTTCTCCCAACACTCACAAAACACACACTTTCAAAATGGTAATAGTTCTCTAAAACAACTTCCTCTCATTATCAAGCTTATATATATCATCTCCATATCATTAATGTTTTGATTCTATGTTTTTTACCAGGTTATAGCTGTTTCAAAAGGCGACAAAGATGATGCGGTTTCTGTGGATTACAGAGGAAATCCTGTTGACAACTCTAAAACAGGTGGCTGGCTAGCTGCTGGGCTCATACTAGGTACTTGGATACGTTGGTATAACTTACACCTATATCCACAAACTGTAACAAAAACACTAGCAACAAATTTCACCTATTATGTCACTAATCATTTCAGTCTATACATGTATATATGCATACTTAAATACAATTATATGCCCTATGTATTTATGTAGGAACCGAGTTGTCCGAAAGGATATGTGTTATGGGGATATCAATGAATTTGGTGACATACCTGGTCGGAGAGCTGCATCTTTCCTCATCAAAATCTGCAAACACAGTGACAAATTTCATGGGAGCACTTAACATATTAGCGCTATTTGGAGGATTCTTGGCAGATGCTAAACTTGGTCGTTACTTGACCATTGCTATCTTTGCATCTATATGTGCAGTGGTAAGAAATCAAGCATTACATCATTTGTTGTTCTTTCCTCGTACATATGTAATCCATTTTTGGTGATATTTTAGATGCAGCTTCTTTTAGTATAATCTCATAAAGTAGAAAGAAATAAAAGTATGATTTAGGTAGAACAGGAGCTTTAACACATTTCTTCCTATTCTCACAATAACTAACATTTTGGGTCATTTAGGTAGTGACTTTTTTTTCATCTTTTGCATAATAGTAAGAAAAAGTTCAAAAGTTGAAATATCCTAAGCTATTTATTGGTGAAACAGGGTGTGACACTATTGACACTAGCAACATCCATACCCAGCATGAAGCCTCCTCATTGTGACAACCCAAGGAAACAACAATGCATAGAAGCCAGTGGAAGTCAACTAGCAATGTTATATGTGGCTCTTTACACCATAGCATTAGGTGGTGGTGGCATAAAGTCTAACGTTTCGGGATTTGGGTCTGACCAATTTGACATTTCTGACCCTAAGGAGGAGAAGGCAATGGTTTACTTTTTCAACAGGTTCTATTTCTGTATCAGTCTTGGATCTCTGTTTGCAGTAACTGTATTGGTGTACATACAAGATAATGTGGGAAGAGGATGGGGGTATGGGATTTCGGCTGGGACTATGATTATAGCTGTTATTGTGCTGGTTTGTGGAACGACTCTGTACCGGTTCAAGAAACCACAGGGGAGCCCTCTTACTGTCATATGGAGAGTGGTGTTTCTGGCTATAAAGAACAGGAACCTCACTTACCCTGCAAACCCGGACTACCTCAATGGCTACAGCAACTCAACAGTTCCACACACGACTAAGCTCAGGTATATAATACACCTGCACTTCTGTATATAAACATGGTGCACTGAAGCAAGCCTAAGGTAAGTAAACAGAAAAGAAAAGAGAATGCTAATGTATTTTTGTATATAAATGACAAGGGAAAAAAATCATAGTTGCACCAAAGGATTTTGATGAAAACAAGAAAGGGTTATTGATCTTGTTTGTACCAGAAATTATTCCCAAATCATCATCATCATCAACAATTAAGGGGTGTTTTGAACTGATGATCTATTATTGCGGCTTCATGTTGCAATAGTTTTCAATGTTTGGGTCAAAGCTTTTTGCCATTGATCATCTGATTATTTGGGCCAGTTTCACTGTTATGAGTGTCATAATTTGGGTCAAACAAATAAGATTACTAAAAGAGAAATAAAATTACCCCTTGCTTTAACCTAATGAGGGACAATTACTCCCTTTCGACAAAAAGGCTTTTATATTCTCACAAAATGTCTTTTTGGTCATTGTATATGATCAACAACACCACCACCCAATCCCGCCGGAATTGGGTATGGGGTTCATTGTATATGATGACTCTTTAAATTACCGCAATTTCTCAAACACCCCAAACATTTGAATACTAATTTCTACAGTAAACTTTACCAAAGCTATATATATAGCTCTCAGAGTTTACCATCAGATAACAACTTTCAGAACACACTACCAAATATTCCCCTAAGAAGCACCAGATAGTAAGAGACCAATTAACTTTCAGCTAGATTCCTCAAATTTCAAGAATTTCTACATTGCATCTGATCCCTACAAGTAAAACTCGGAAATGCTACTTTTGTGTTAAAACCCAGATTAGTTACACCACTCTTACTAGATATAATATTTTTCACTAAAATCAGAAGAATTTTCACCAATACACACATTGAACAGAATCAGCTCTCTAAATAAATCATACTAGCGATCAAAATATTATATATTATTTCATGGTAACCAACTGACTATCACTTTCTTCTACAATTGGTGATACAGGCCTCTTGACAAGGCTGCAATGCTAGGTGATTATGAAGCTTCAGATGAAAATAGAAGAAACTCATGGATAGTTTCAACTGTAACACAAGTTGAAGAAGTGAAAATGGTTATAAGTCTCATCCCTATATGGTCCACATGTATACTCTTCTGGACCGTGTACTCTCAAATGAACACATTCACAATTGAGCAAGCTAGCATCATGGACCGGAAGGTTGCGGGCTTTAGCATACCTGCAGGCTCCTTCTCGGTTTTCCTCTTTATATCAATTCTCCTATTTACCTCTCTTAATGAAAGGGTAGTTGTTCGTATAGCTCGAAAGATCACCCATGATCCAAAAGGACTCAGAAGTTTACAAAGAGTTGGAATTGGCCTTGTCCTCTCGGTGGTAGGAATGGTTGCTTCTGCTCTTGTTGAGAAGAAAAGAAGGGGAATGCACCACAATCAAAAGATTGAAATTTCCGCTTTCTGGCTAGTCCCTCAATTTTTCTTGGTCGGTGCGGGTGAGGCTTTTGCTTATGTGGGTCAACTAGAATTTTTCATTAGAGAAGCACCCGAAAGAATGAAATCTATGAGCACAGGCCTATTCCTAAGTACTTTAGCTATGGGGTATTTTTTTAGCAGTGTATTAGTGTCATTGACAGACATGGCAACCAATGGAAGCTGGCTTACAAACAACTTAAACAGAGGCAAGTTGGAGAACTTCTATTGGCTGCTAGCAATTTTGGGATCAATAAACTTCTTGGCTTTTCTAGTTTTAGCATCTAGACATCAGTACAAAGTGCAGAACTACACGGGACCTAATAATAGTCAGGATAAAGAGATTGAAAACTGGAATATTGAAATGGTTGATGATTTGGAAGTGGAGAAGGCAAAAATTGGTCGAAAGGAAGAAGCTTAGTATATTTGTTTCTAGATAAATTTATATTTTGGTGCTAGATGTATTATTTTACTTTTTAGTTGATTGCTATATGCTTTGTCAAAGATAGGCATATGTAAAATATAAATACATTCTCTTTCTTTGTAAGTTCATCCCCTGTAGCATTCCTTAAAATGCAATACTCCTACAGCATTCATTATGCTAACTAGACAAACAAACTGAACCAATTTTTAGCCACAAACATAGCGTAAAGTTCTCATTTCTAAATCAGTAGCCAATTTGGGTTAATCCAAAATGGATATATATTCAAACTTGATCAAAAAGAATATTATTAAATATCTTGTCAACGATTATTATCCTTGATTCCTTGTCCATAATTTTCACAAGCAAATGCACATGTGGATATTCTCTTATCTATATCCACAGATATCAAAGTCCCCAGACATTTCTCATCTATTATATATCTACATGTGGTTCATAATTGTCAGACAAGTATATATATTTACAATGTAGAGTATAGGCCTAATAACATTCTGACACTTGCTCAAACTAAATTAACAAACTGAACTTATTATGTTTTAAATAACAATGACAGCATTTTTTTAGTTTGTACTTTGTTTTGTTGGGTTAGTTATAGTTTATTTAACTACTTGACAGAAAAGGGAATCTGCACATGTGCGTATACTTACCAGGAGCTGCCACTTTGTTTGCAAACATTGACTTGTACAAATATGGCGATATATATACTTTAGGGTCTAACTTTTAAATTTAAAGCATCACCCACTTATCACTAATTTTACTATTAGTTCACCACTAACTTTAACGAAGATATGCATATGTCTACAGTATTAGGTTGCTCAATTTCTGTTGGGTTCTTGGGCTGTATGGTCTGGTTTAAAGGACTGTGCAGAATTCAGGAGTGAAGCTGAACATTTTCACTAATAAAAGATCACACATGATCCATAAAACTGTTAAAGAGTGATTAGCTTTAGATGTCTCTAATATACAACTTAGCTGGATCAATTTGATATGTTTTAAAAGAGAATGTATGAATTTTACGTCGGTGACTATGAACATGTGTTAACTTTAGATAATCAGATGGTATAAATTGATTCCATATTCGCTCAACTAACACAGCTAATGTCTGCCCAACACAGCCATTTGCTTTCATTGTTTTTGAAGGACTAATATGTCATGACCACAAACATGTATATGCGACATTTTCAAGGTATTAAATATGACACTGTCTCATGTTATTTTAAGTTTTACTCATATAAATAAGCCAACAGAAAACACAGTACTTCGCTTCTGGACTCACAAAGTGAATTAAAAAAAGATCATAAGAAGGTCGATAGCCAGAACATTACAAATCTATGTATCTTCAAGAAACAAGCAACTTTCCTCCATATTATGCATACCTCAACTAAACTGGATGATCTGCAACCTTTATCAACTACAAAGTACTAATGCTGCTATCAAAAGAGAAACCTGGAATGCCCTCCCCACAACAGAGCTCTAAAGCCTCGGATACCCAAAAGAAATCCTGCATGTGATTAAACACAAAAACACAAAATAAGTTTAGACAGAAATGATGAAACAAAAATGGTAATTGTTAGCACAAGAACAATGTTCAGCCTGTACATTTTCTTCAAACAAACTCATAAATGAAAGATAGCATTACAAAATTGCACTCGTGTTCTTGCTTGGATCACGTGTCTATATGAAGAGTGAGACAGTAGCCATTATAATGTCAATCAAATTTTCTACTTGCCCTCTTGGGTTCAAACCTCACTAGGTACACAACTGGGGGTGGCCAAGAAAAGGGTCGGAAATGGTCATTGGGATACCTTGGTTAGGCCACATACATCTCAGTCAAAGACTCACTCTCCCCGGGTAACCTAAACAAGGAAAACCTCATATGTTTCCCTTTAAACACTGTAAACTATAAGGCTCATTTAAAACTTGTCTGGTCTATAAAAATTAAGTGAAACTCCGAATCCCTTTGTAGCATAATATAGAGTAGTAACCATAAAACATAGTATCACAGCAGAACTTCACAACGCGTGCAGCATGTAAGTGTTGATCTGTTACCAATCTTAGTAAAATAATGCTCTGCATTTAACGTTACCAAGTTAAGATAAAACATAGCTTCAAATCTGGGTATCTTACGAGCATGCGTATGCGTATTCCATCGCATACAACCAAATGACATAAACTATGTTAAAGCTGAGGATTCCACATATATCACATAGTTATGAAGATAAATATATTCGCATAAAGCTGAATAAGCCCACCGATTTCCCAGATATTTACCAGAATATACAATAAAATAGGCTAATCACGAGATGCACACATTAATATCCAACAACAAAGCCACTTACACTGAAATAAATAGATCAGGTAGCTTGTTGAGACGAATCCCTTGCAGGAGCAGGAGAATGGCTCACAACCAAAGGCGGACGAATGGCACGATGTTGTGCTTCCTTTTCTTTACGCGCCTTAAACATTTCTTCTGTCTCAACTACTACCAATCTCTTCACCTGTGTAAAACCATATATGACACAAATTTACCTAATAGACGTATATGAGCTACCACAATGCAAATGAACAATTTGTTAACCTGTTGAAGCATTCCTCTAACAGTAGGAGTATTCCATCGCATGACAGTTCGATGACACTTTCCTAAGCGCAACGCTTCTAAAGTGCGCCTATGAAGTCTCCGGGTTCCCGGAATTCCTCTCACCAAAGTTATGTATAGGTTTGGGCTCCATGCTATTGGGACAACAGCTTTATACGCCTTATAAGCATCCATCTTTCCGCTTTAACACCTTTAATCACAACAATAAAGATTAAACAACAATATATCCATTCCTCAGTCAGTACACATATTCACATATACTAACTCGAGTTAAATAAATGGTAACTACACGTGGTGACATACAAAAACAGATGTATAGCTAAACCTAATAATTTAGATATAAACCCGAGTTACATAGGTCATAGGGAGGTTCTTAAGTTTGAATTATATTAAACTGTTTTGGTTAACTGATGCCCACGACAATTCTCATTAATAAAAAACAGCCACAAATTAGAGAGCAAACATTTTTACAAACAATTGGCAGGCGTTAGACAGAATAACTAGCTACGACGATTGTAATACTTTATATTAAGTTGAAGGGCTTATTATCTGAAAAGGTATCTTACTTGTCACTTTTTTAGTTGTACGTACCATCGTTAGGATCGGACTATTTAATAAGTAACTTTCTTAATTTCGATTATTCTGTGTAATGTAAACAAATTAATAACCCTTTTCCATAATTTATTGGAAAGATGTCAATTGGTAGAAACCCTGATAAAGGAAAGAGATGATGTGTATGAATCACTCTACCGCTGAGTTATATCCCTTCCCTGCCCCCATCGAGAAATAGAACTGACTAATCCTAAGGCAAAGGGTCGAGAAACTCAACGACACTATTCTTGAACAACTTGGGGTCGGGCCTTCTTTTTGCACTATTATGGATATGCAAATAATGGAAAAATAGGATTCAGTTGTCAACTGTCCCTATCGGAAATTAGGATTGACTACGGAAGGGGAAATAGAGATCACTTTGGGCTTTGTTGATTTATTACGTGATGATTTTATTGAACAATATAGAAGTCACGGTATTTATTTCACCCATGATTACCCAATAATACGTCAATCGATATATCACAAAATAATCGAAATTCAAAATGTCAGTTATTAAATAGTCCGATCCTAACAATGGTTCATATAACTCAAAAAAGTGACCGGTAAGATACATTTTCAGACCATTAGCCCTAATTTGAACCGATCATAATATACTAAACGACGAAAAAATTTATGCGTTCAAATTAAAATACTTACTTAACAACAAGCTCAGTAGAAATTAGTAGCACACTTCACACGATAACCTAGGCACTAACGTTTCATTTATAACCCGAGGTGAAATCGAACGATAGCTAAATACAGTCTGATACTAATTAACAAACCAATATTGAAGTACAGCTTGATTAAGTGATTAGTCGATAAATATAAAACACGAGATAGCGAGCAAACGTTTTCACAAACAGTTGGCAGGCATTAGACAGTAAACGAAACAACGATAACAACGCTTGATCTGAATTTGAAAAAAATCGTAACATTTCTAACTCACTACGTGTTAGTAACGGTCTATAAAGAATAACTACACACAGTGTGTTGCTAATAAACAAACCGAAATATAAGTATAGCTAAAACAGTAAAACTAATAGATTGAATTAAATTAAGAATTACGGACAGATAGTTTAATAGAGTGAAATGAATGACAGAATTTAATTGTGAAATGTGATTATAGGTAAATAAATAGATGGAATGAAATACAGTAGTGATAGAAAGTGAAAACAGAAGAGAGGAAGAGAATAACCTGAGAGAGGGAGGGAGGGTGATGTGTCGGGAGTGAGTGAACCGCCGCCGATCGGACTATTTAGGGCTAATGTATGGACAGTATGGTGCTGCTGCAGTGACTTCTTTCGTGCCCAACTTTTTTTTTTTAGAGTTAATTGCATTTTTGGTCCCTGTTGTTTGGCAAAGTTGCAGTTTTGGTCTCCAAAACGTTGAAAGTGCAGTGATGGTCCCCATTTTGAAGTTTGGATTGCATTTTTGGTCCCCGATTGTGTAAACGAGCCGAGCCGAGTCGAGTACTGCCAAGCTCGAGCTCGACTCGAATACTATAGCTCGATCTCGAAACTCAACTCGAGCTCGGTCGAGCTTTATATTTCGAGCTCGAGCTCGACTCGTCATATAAAACTCGAGCTCGAAACTCGACTCGAGCTCGTTTATTTCTACATTCCATGCTTGAACTCGATACATACTTGGTATATCAAGCACGGCTCGACTCAATTTGTATGAAAATTAAGTAAATGTATGTATATGAAAGGGTAAAAGTGTAATTTAATCGAAGTTCGTTAAGGCTCGCGAGCTTCATGAGCCAACTATTTTGGAGCTCGAGCTCGACTCGACAATAAACTCGAGTAGCTCGAGTTCGAGCTCGACTCATTTAAATCGAGTCGATTTCGAGTAATTTACAAGTCAATCTCTAATAACTCGCGAGCTGTCTCGTCTCATTTACACCCCTACCGATTGGTGTGAACTGACCAAATTACCCTTGCTTCTTCTAAAGAAGCAAAGAGTATTTAACTTTATCTAAGGACCAAAACTACAATTATCCAAACCATAGGGACAAAAAAAAACAATTAACTCTTTATTTTAATATGACTTCAGTTCAATCCCTAAACTTTGACTTTATGTTAATGTATGTCTATGCTTGAAAAATCATTTTATTTTAATGTGAATAGATAGCCGAGAAATGTGAATGTGACTCAAATAAAATTATTTGTTTTTATAAAAATGTCTAAATGTTTTTACAATTTAGATATAAACGATTAACAATTTAAACACAAAAGTATTAGTTTTACAATTTAAATATAAACAATTACATTCACGCGAGAAATTACATCTATATATTATGGGGCATAGGTTCGGTGCCATTTTATTGGTTATTACAAAATGCATGAAGCGAAGTGAATTAAATAATTAGTTTCGTACACATTTTGAAATATACAATTAAAAAAAATTATTTACAAATCACACCTTCAACTTCTTACTATTTACGACTTTTTTATACAACAAACTTTATTTACCAAGTGTCTCGCGAGTTCTTGAAAAAAAAATACCGGCAAAAAGGTCTCTCTATAACGTACAAAACAAGCCTAATATTGATATGCTTTTGACATACATACGATTTTATAAAAAAAATGTTTAAGTTTAATATATATATAGAGTTATTAAATAAAAGAACTTTGAAAATTAACCCTTAATCTATCAAATAAGTTTAAAATTTGTGTTAGCTTTACATAACTCGGCCACGGAGGCACATAAAAAACAAATTTTATAATATAGTCAATTAAATGTTAGAAGTATCTTAAATAAAACATTCAATCTCATGTTTATTTGACAAAAAGACGGATTTAGATTGAACTTTTCAACAATTAACTAAATGGATTGAGTTATAGTTGAGATATATATATGTCCACTAACCCGAACCCTCTAATTTAAACAAAGTAAAAATTGTTACATAATTATTATCATATTTTACATTTTATTTAATAGATAAAATGTAATAATTTTATTTAAACGTACTTTTAAAACAAACGACAAAGTTAAAACAACACAAAAAACAAAAACAAATAAAAAAGAAAAGAAAAACACCCAAATAAAAGAATCATAGCAAAAGGAAAAACAAAAAACAAACAAATGTTGGAAAAAAGATATTAAGAGGTATTAAAATACTCTTTCCAGTCTAGTTTAATAAAAGGTTTGTGTCTCTTATTGCCTCTTTAATAGTCATGAAAAACAAACGTTATTAACACTGACTGCTTCTTAATAACATAAAAAAAACCAAACACAACTTTTAGGCCAAACATTTAACCGTATATGATTAAAAAGCTATAAAATGTATTTCTGAACAAACAAACACCACCTCTCACTCACATATACTTTAACAAAAACTGCTACACTCATTAGTACTCCCTCCGTCTCAAAATATAAGTCATGTTTGACTTTTTGAATCGAACTTTGACTTTAAATATTTTTGATTGTATTTTATAATATTTGATGCAAACTATATAATGGATAGTGTGTGAAATGTATTTTTATTTGGTATAATTTTTGTCAAGTGATATATAATACAAAGAAAAATATTTAAGGTCAAAGTTCGATTGAAAAAGTCAAATTGGACTTATATTTTGGGACGGAGGTAGTACTTTAGTTTTGCCAAACTTATTTGTTCGTCCATTTGATATTTTGATTGAACAATTAAACTTAAAATACCATTTAATTAGAATGAGGACACAGTATACTTGCGTCATATGCAAAAAAACCAAACCTACAACTTGACGTCAAGGTGTGCCATCCCCATGGCGCGCGTTATTGAAAATATGTAACGTTTTTTGTTTTAATATGTTGTTTTACATAAAACTAAACTAAACTAAAAAAAAAAAAAAAAAAAAAAAAAAAAAAAAACCGTGAGCCCCAATAACTAAATGTTATAAGAAAGATTGTTTTTATAATTATGACAAGAATTTTTGCTGTAACTTATACCGATAACTCAAAACCTCAACTATTACTCTTTATAAAGTTTATTTTTTAAAAATTTTAGCCCTATCTTTTAATGACCTTTTATTTCGGCTACTTTGATAAAGCTACTTACTAGTCACATAGGTTTAGATGGTTATTCGATTAGTAACCGAAGCTTTTACATTGTTGTACAAATTTGAACCCAACTCAAGATGAGAAGTTCATGAACCAAACCCAAACATAACAGATACCTAAACCAAATTACAACCGGCACCAATAACATGAATTAGCGGTATCAACAAAATATTTGTATTTCTTTTATCATATTAATGGACTAACTAAACAATACATATTTATATATCACAAAATTTTAAAACCGTGTTCATTTAGGAGAAATCATGATTTTTATGAAAATCTCGTGAACTCCCCTAGATCCGCCCCAGCACTCATTTTTACTTTTCTCACCACAACAAATGATTTTTATTTTTATTTTTCAGCATATAAAACCCAAACAGGCTACCAATATTACAATACCCAATACTGAGCCCAAAATAGTTGGTAACAAACCGGGGCCCATAGGTAACCGTGTAACTTAACCTGTCACCATATAAACTCACTCACACTCACCATTCATTCCCCAATACTTAAACTCTCCCCCAAGAAACCCAAAACAACCAAAAACTCATCACAATGGCAGAAAACCAAGCTAATAATCACTCCGACCTAATCACATCCTTCACCGAAATCACCTCATCTTCAATCGAAGAAGCCACCTTCTTCCTCGAATCACACAACTTCGATCTCGACTCCGCCGTCTCCACCTTCTTCGAAACCACCACCACCTCCCTACCAACAAACCCTAATTTCGAACAAAACTTTGCTAATACTAATACTAATACTAATGCTAATGATGATGTGAATTCACCTGTGTCGTCTTCACCTTCTAGGTCTCGATCCGTTTCACCGCCTCCGTCGTTCGAAGCTGGTGGTGGTGGTGGTGGTCGTGGTGGTGTGTATAATTTGAGGTCGAGGAATACGGGTACGGGTACGGGTAAGAAGGAGGCGTCTTCTGGTAGTGGGAGGTCGGGTCGGATAAGGACGTTTGCGGATCTGAATAGTAATAAAAACTGTGATGATTGTGACTCGGAGAGTGATGAGGATGGGCCTCAGGAGTATTATGCTGGTGGTCATAAGAGGTAGTGTTTGGATTATTGTTTAATGTCGTTCTTACGCATTTAATTGATTGAGATTAACTGAATTATTTTGCGTAATGTGATGAACTAGCGAATATAGATGGAACATGAAAGGGATAATACGAGCCATGAGTAGCTAAAAATTAGTAATTATCTAGTGTTTGGATTATTGTTTAATGTGATTATTAGGTGTTTAATTCACATAGAAGCTTTTAGCTATTGGTTTGTGTAATATGATTAAGAGTTACGCACTTTTACAAGCCAACGATATTGTTTAATTGAAGTTGATTGATTAAATTATATTATTATTAGTTTGTGTATATAGATGGAGCAAGAAAATGATAAAAGAATAGTATTACGGGCACGGCCACTTTTATAAGTGAACATTTAGTGTTTGGATTGAATAGTACTCGTAACATTTAAGTGTTTGGATTATTGTTTAATGTTATTATTAGCTAAAAATGCAGAATGTTAGTTATTGTTTGATATCTTTGTTATGTGTTTTATTGAATATTAACTTGCATAGAAATTTATACCTAATTAGGCAACACGCAAGGACAGAACAGGAAAAAGATAAGGAATAATATTACGGTCACTTTTACGAGTCAACATTATTTATATGTGATTCTGTGGGTTTACATATACATACGAGTTAAATTAGTAATAATAGTGTTTGGATTATTGTTTATCTGTTACTATTAAAATTTTTAGCATGTTAATTGAAGATTAACTTGCATAGAAGATGATACCTAATGTTATGTGTGTTTTCTTATAAATACGTGTAGAGGTGGCAAAATGGGCGGGCCGGGCGGGCACGGGCTACGGGCTAAACGGGCTATGGGCTAAACGGGCATGGGCTAAATGGGCACGGGCTAAACGGGCGCGGGACAAACGGGCGCATGTTATAGGAATCGCTTTAGAAAAGACCTAAAACAACAAAAAAAATTCCTCAAACGTAACAACCCATTTATATTTAAGTAACTAATTCATTAAAAACAATATATGCCCATTTCAAATTGAGAGAAAAATATGTGCCCATTATGCCCATTTAACTTCTAAATGGGCAATATATGCCCATTTCAAAAAAAGAAGGGGGCCCAAATGTACCCAAATCTTTTAAAAATTTGCCCATTTAGCCCATTTTTTTGATTTTGGACACAAATTGCCACCTCTAAATACGTGTATCTATTTTAATCAGGTCTATTTTAGTTTGTGTAATATGATTAAGAGTTGCACCACAACTCGAGAATATTGATGGAACAACAAGAATAATAGTATTACAGACAGCCAATTTTCAAGTCAGTAATATTATCTCTGATTTTGGGGATTACAAATACATAGGAAGCGTTTTTGTGTTTTATTATTGGTTAATTGATGAGCGAATTAGTGTAAATTGAGTATCAATGTGAGTGTTTTAGTTTGAATATGTTAATTAGGTTTACATTCAAATATTTGATTTGATTCGTATTGAAGATGATATATGGCCAATGTATGTATCAACTGATCATTGATTTCTTTTTATTGCTCAATTTATGAGAAAATTAGTGTGAATTGAGTATCGATGTGACTGTAGATTAGATGAGATACGGTGATTATGTGGATTAACTAATTAGTAAGCTCTTTTGTCGATTGATACAATGTTTTTGTGTTATTGAGTCGCACTGAAGAAAAGTATATTATTCTATTAGTATCAACTGTATGCATGATGAGTTTCTAGATGCTATTTTTCTGTTTGTGGGTTGCTTTCTTTATCTGCGGTTTGGTACTGGCTAAACTGTTGTTTCACTTGTATGATCAAGAATTACATAAACTTGACTAGAAGATATAGATCGAACAAGATAACGATAAAGAATGTTTGATTAACATGTTTAGGTGATTAATGCGATTTACCTAGGTCCGCAGAGGCACTAGCGAAGTAGCTAGTCAACATTGCCATACCTTTGCATTTTGATTATTGGGTTTACTACACAGGGGTTGTATTCTTAGGGCGAGATGGATAAATTTTCACTAGAGGGAGGTTCACTCTTCACCCATACGAGTGTCACAGAGATTATGTTGCAACAAACTTTTATTATTCTGTGGGATGTAAAGCATAAAATGATTTTATGAGTGAGATTTACATCATGATACTATTTGCTATAATGCCCAGTAATATACTCATCTTAGTAATTTTGTTTTTGGTTATATCTGAGTTTGTATGTCAACAAGACATGATTTACAAAATGTACAGCTTTGTATTGTATCATTCTTCAGAAAATGGACACAATTTTAATGGTATGGTGCACATCATTAAAGGCTTTTTATCTTTAACAAGCTGTCATGTTCCTGGTGTTATATAATGACTTTTCTAAGTGTCGTCATAAGTACTCTTTTATATTGTAAGAATGAACTGCTCATTTGGCGTTGCTGCTAAGAATTGATGTGCTTATGAATTTATAAATCTTCATTAAAGCACAACACAGTACTTTATTATAACATGTTAAGTGTAATCTAACATTTATATATGACTGCAGTGGACAGCTTGTCCAAGATCCATCGAAGCACAATGATGTGGAGTCACTGTTTGAACAAGCTAGACGAGCAGGAGCTGAAGACGGAACTCTTGATCAACACCAACCATCCTCAAGCTCCAGAAGCTTTTCTGGAAGAGGAAGATTACTATCTGGAGAGACATTATCAGCTGCCCCCCAGCAACCTGAACCTGAAGCCCACACTATCACTTTCTGGACCAATGGTTTTACTGTAAATGATGGCCCTTTGAGGAGGCTGGACGATCCTCAAAATGCATCTTTCTTGGAGGTATGTTTTCGCCATCTTTTGTCTGTATCTGATATCACGTCGTCTTTATAAAACCATCCAGCCGTCCAACAAGTCATAGTAAAACTAAAAAGTTATCACATCTGTATTCCTAAGCAATTTCATTTTGTTCACAAATGATGAGCATCTTGCTTCTAATCATTTCTTAGTCTTTGATTAACATATCCTGCTTCTGATAGATGTTTATGTAGGTGTTAAATTAAGTTTTGGATAATTATTATTTTATACTAGCTGCAACAAGATAATTATTATTAAAGGGTAAAATAAAATTACCTATATTAGAGACTTATAAAACCTATTTTAGAGACTTTTACTTCCATCCAACAAAAATGTCTCCTCATTTTATAATAATAAGCTTTTTCGGTTATGATATCTATTAGTTTTCTTAAATATTTAGATGTGCCAAACACACAAACATATGATTATCTGAACGTCAAGCATTTATCTTTGACGTTACTATCTTTTCATGTAACGTAGTTGTCACATCTAAAATCTAAATGACAGTTGATAGGATGTGTCATGTGTGCAGAGCCTAGTTATAGAACCAAAATGTTATAGTATCATATCACCATTCGGCTTTCACTAGCCCAAACCTTATCGTATCATATCACCATTCGGCTTACACTAGCCCAAACCTTATAGTATCATATCACCATTCGGCTTACACTAGCCCAAACCTTTCTTCCTCACCACTTCTCTCCATACTCGTCTATGCACTTAATCATGTTCTTATATGTTAGTGGTCATATATGTTACTGTTTGGAACTTTGGATATATGTTATTATTCTCAATGATGTAAGACACACCCTAAGTATATTTGCTTTGTGACACAGAGCATAAGGAATTCCGAGTGTCCAGAAGAACTTAAGCCTGCTAAAGGAAGAGCTCCTGTTCAAGTTAGTCTTGTGAGGAAGATGGAGGACTACCCTGTGAGTATTTTCTTCACCTCTATCCTCTCTTACAGGATCCTCTTGCATCTCTTATTCTAACACACATACCACATATGTGCAGATCAAGAAACAAAGCCAAGCTGCCTTTGCGGGGGTGGGTAGAACCCTAGGCTCCACCACTTCTGCAGATGACACCACTGCTACTATCCCAGCCCCTACAAATGCTGCCCCAACCCCGTTTGTGGGCCTAGTTGTTGATGACACATTACCCTCTACATCTATTCAGCTGAGATTGGGTGATGGGACCCGTATGGTTTCCCGGTTCAATCTCCACCACACTGTAAGCAATATCCGTTCTTTCATTGATGCATCAAGACCAGGTGGGCCCAGGGCTTATCAGCTATTGACTATGGGGTTCCCTCCAAAGCAGCTCAACGATTTGAACCAGACGATTCAGGAGGCTGGGTTAGCCAATTCTGTTGTGATCCAGAAACTCTAATAACTTTGCACAAGAACTCTGCTAAATTTGTGCTTTGAATTGACTGTTTGTTTCAATAGATCGATACATACATGGGATGAACAATTTGCTCCTTTTGACTCTTATTGGATGATGGATATGATTGCTTTATTATATGATTGCTTCGTTTATCAACCTACAACTCACAATTCCAGTTTCAAAATTAATATGATATATGGTAAAAAAAAAAAAAAATCATAAAAGGGGTGTGGCTAGTGGCTGCAGATGTGCTGTTGACTGTTGTGCATAAAATGCTGGAAAAACATGTTTTGCGGATCGAAGTCGTCAAATTATTGATGTTGGCCAATATGATCAAAAGACTCGTATAGAATTAGTAATTAGCAAGGGATAAGCATGCGCATGCCTAGAGATGGCAACGGGGCCGGGTGTGCGGGGAATGGTTGATACCATCCCCATCCCCGAAGTTAGATAGTTATCCCCGTCCCCATCCCCGTCGGGGGTCACAATTGCATCCCCATCCCCAATGGGGAACGGGGAACCCCAATAGGGAATCGGGGATTTTTCCCCATTACATAATTGACATTTTAAATAGATTTCAAATGGTGCAACCATACTAAAAGCAAACAAAATTCATTCATTAGATTAAGTTCAAGCATTCGACAAAACATAGTAAAGAGTACGACTTATCGTAAGTACGAAAACGACTACAATTGGAAATAAAAACGTGAACTAATCCAACATGCAAAGGTACAACGACCATTAACAAGAGTATATTAGCTATTAATTTGAGAAGATTTTAAATATTATATACATATATAATTTTATTCATGTATAAAAGATATTCGGGGACGGGTTCGAGGACGGGTACGGGGACCCGAGGGTATTACCATCCCCGCCTCCATACCCGCTTTTGAGTAATGGGGATTCCCCATCCCCATCCCCATACCCGGTCAACTCCGGGATTCCCCGGTCAAATCGGGGTCGGGTTTCGGATTCTCCGTCGGATTCGGATTTTTTTGCCATCTCTAGTCATGCCGGATCTCCTAGGAAGCAAGGTATCCAGTATTGTCCTGTCATAGTGTCACAACTTGCTTTCTTGTTTGAGAAGCGTGTGTTTGAACGTGTGTAAATAAAAACTTACATACACAAGTTTAGAGCTGAAAATCAGTAAATAAGTTTAGAGCCGCGATCCCTTTCCGGTTCGGGTTTTACAAATAAACTAAGGGTAAAAAGAGCAAAAGATTGTAGCCACACTCTTTTTGTGTCACTGTTATAGAGAACTCCATTTTGGTTACACGTATTATTTGTTGCAGATATAACTTATGTTGCAGATATAACTTATACGTGAACAATTTAGTGACGCCCCTTTCATTTTAGTGACACTTCATTGACCTTAGTGACGCATCTTGACTACATATTATTTTTATTTGTCACTAGATGACACACTAAATGACACTTTTGACACTTTGTAGTATATAGCGTATGAGAAAAGTTCAATATAGATAACAATTTTTTTAAAGATCAAATAAACAAGTAATTACCATTCATTTTCTCATCAAACTAAAAAAAATCTATTTTCATTCTTCTTTTTAAAAATTAAATATCCATTTTCTTACGTTTTTATCCTTTTTCTTTCGTTTTTCTTACGTTTTCATCCATTTTTCTCATGTTTTCATAGGTTTTTATCAGTTTTCGTCCGTCTTTATATATTTTCATCCATTGTTCTCATGTTTTTATCCATTTTTCCATTTTTCTCATGTTTTCATACGTTTTTATTCGTGTTCATACACTTTTATTCGTTTTCGTCTATTATTCTACGTTTTCGTCCGTTTTTCTTATGTTTTTATCCGTTTTCATCTATTTTTATACATATATTATGTATGAAAACGGATAAAAATATATCAAAATAAATAAAACATATGAAAACTTAACATTTGATAAAATGTTTCTATATCGATTTTAAATCACGATTTTGACCCCTTTTTTGTCCGAATCATCAAAAGTTTAAAACACGAAAGTTGTCAGGAATGATGTTTTACATTAAGACTCACGAGATTTTAATCTGAAATTGCAAAACAATGGCTGTTTACTATCAAAACTTAAGCGGTTTTTGACCAAATTCACAACTTATACACTTATAAACTCTTGTAAATCTTATAAGTTTGATGATTTACACAACTTATAACTTATAAGATTTACAAGAGTTATAAGTTTATAAGTTATGAATTTGGTAGAAAATCGCTTAAGTTTTGGTAGTAAACAGTCATTGTTTTGCAATTCCAGGTTAAAATCTTGCGAGTTTTGATGTAAAACATCATTCCGGACAACTTTCATGTTTTACACTTTTTATGATTCGGATCTGAAAGGGGTCAAAATTGTTATTTAAAATCGATACAGAAACATTTTTATCAAATGTCAAGTTTTCATACGTTTTTATCCATTTTCATATATTTTTATCCGTTTTCATACATATTATATGTATAAAAATGGATGAAAACGGGTAAAATACAAGAAAAACAGATGAAAACATGTAATAATAGACGAAAACGAATAAAAGTGTATGAACACGGATAAAAACATATGAAAACGTGAGAAAAACGGATAAAAACAAGAGATAAATGGATGAAAACGTAAAAAACAGACGAAAACCGATGAAAACCTATGAAAACATGAGAAAAATGGACTAAAACGGACGAAAAAGGATAAAAACGTAAGAATAGTCGATGAGGACTAACGATGCAAATATTTTAACTCAATGAAGACTAACGATGCAAATACTTTAACTCAATGAGGACTAACGATGCAAATATTTTAACTCTTGTTAGGAGATAACGGAAAATCATTTGCATCATTAGTCCTCATTAACTGATATTACTAACGGAGGGATGTATTTGTGCCAACTTTACTAACGGTGGATGATTTTTTTCCGAAAAAAAAGAAAAAGGATGAAAAGCGGGATTTGGGCATACCACAGGGATGTATTTTGGAATTTTCTCTTTTTTGTAAGTATTAAAATTTTCGTCCTGAAAAATCATACTCCCTCCGTCCTTAAATAAATGTCATGTTTTGATTTTTTAAGTTTTTCTTTTCAGTTTTGACCTTAACTATTTCTTTTTGTGTTATATAATACTTGATGCAAAATATATGAATGGATTGAGTGTTAAATATATTTTTATTGGTATGATTTAATCAAGTATTATATAACACAAACAAAAAAAATTAAAAGACAAAGTTGAAAAAAAAAATCTTCATAAGTCAAAACTGAACACTTATTTAAGAACGGAAAGAGTATACGATTTGTAAAACCACAGTTGATTTATTTTTTTAAAAAAGATTATATGTGATTTTACAAATCAAATGCGATTTTACTAATAGAGTTATAGAGTTATGGACCTCTGATGAACTCAAATAACTACATATTATTATCATCATTTATCCTATTTATTTGACTTGTTTTACTTTATTATGTATGAGAATCGGTACTTTAATGTTTACTTTAGTGATTCTCAGGTAAAAACAAGTAATAGGTGAAACTTGGCGATTTTGGACTAATTATGGAGCAAAACGAGCAAGATGTCAAAAGTCTACTGAAATCCAGAAGATGCGCCGTATCTCTCTCAACAGATACACCGCAATATCATACTTAGATGAATTCGAAGACCATTGCCTGACTTTGAAGAATGCGCCGCATGGAATTCTACCATGCGCCGCTTATGAAACTTTGGTTAACGAAGAATATCAAGCTTGTTCTACTCCAGATACGCCGCATTATACTTCTGACATACGGCGTATCACTATCAAGACTTCACCAGATACAATCCAAGATACTAAAGGACATGCGCCGCATAAAGATTCAAGTTACGCCGCATCTGAAGATGGTGTACGAATATTCCAGAATATATTAATCTTGGACCCCACGCGAAGTTAAGTAAATGTGCCGCATCTGCTCATTACATGCGCCGCATCGTACCCTAAGACAGAAACTATAAATACCCCAAGACCTAGACGAATTTTGTGTGCAACATAACCCTAAGGAGCCGAGTTCAGTCGAAGAAGCAACACAAGACACACCCCAAACGAAGATATTAGAGCTGTAAGAAGGTCCTGCATGTATTTAATTCATTAAGTAGTTTTGTTTTATTGTAATAGTACACTTTAATTCATCAGGATAGATGGGCATATGTATGTGACTACGGAAAATCATACATACCTCTTAAAATTGCTTTCCAATCAATTAAAGTTTATTATGCAGTGTGTCTTTGGTGCTTATATTCAGTGCTTTGATAACTCTGTGTCTAGGTTGAGCTTTGCTTGGGCTGCCTACCCCTTCCTCGCTATTTAATTCTGACGTCTTTGGATGAATAGGATAGTCATAAGTTATCATTAAGGGTGGACCCGCCGATGTGATTAGAGCCAACGAGAAAGATTTAATTACATACACTTCATATAAAACTAGCAATAAAACAAGTGACAAGCTACTTAATTATTAGGACAGGTCTTCTTATAGTTTCTATTATCTATCTGTGTACGTGTATGCTATTCGCTGATTCGTGCTCATTAATTTAATTTACTGTTTAACTCAACCAATCT